>PVKA01012048.1:0-58977 GCA_004027165.1 Ctenomys sociabilis | reverse complement strand
GGGAAGGAGGGAGGGTGGGAGGGAGGGTGGGAGGGAAGAAGGAAGGAATAGGAAGCTCAGAGGCACACATTCCTTGATTCAGCCCCTTTCTCTCTGTGCATAGCTCACCACAACAGGCCACAGCCCAAGCACACACTAGAATAACACTTGGTAAAGAGAAAGTCAGTCTTCTTCCTCTAAAATATAGTTTCTCTTGAGATCAAAATGCCATTTTTGTCTTAGATGTAATTGTCCGACAGCTTCCCTAACACAGTGTAAAACCCATCTCTGACAAAACAAAAAAGGGGGATATAAATAAAGGACTGTTTTGTAGTGAAAGAATATATATATATATGCATATACAACATAGTTAGGATAGATATACAGCTACTTTCTCTTAATGAGAAGAAGCTTTTGTACTAATATTGTTTAGACAAGAGATCATGTCTGCATCTTGTACTGTGAATAACTACCCCAAAGACAATATGCAATGTATTATTGTAACTGTCCTACTAACCTGTTTTGAGACTGTCTCATTAATATTTTGTCTCATTAAACTATCCTTAGTTTGCATTGCTCTATCTGGAAAATATTGGTCAATTATTGAAGCCCCCTTTCCCTCATGCATTCTACCTGTCAGTGGAAAATATTGTCATCTTCAAGCCATGTGACAAAGGGAGGAGGGAAAAAGTCTATCCACTGGGTGCCCCACGGGGGTTCCCCGGAAACATCAGCCCTTTTACTGTCCACAAAGTATTCGACTTCCACAAAGACATCCTGCCATTTAAACATGAAATTCCAAACAGTTTAGTAAGGCCTTTCTAAAGGAGTCTAAAGTCAAGAAGGGCAGGGATTGGAGTGGAAAATAAGAGACCTCCTACACAGACAGCCACAGTTTTATGCCCTTAGATAGCTACCAAGTGGAGAAATGGGCACTGGTGTTCAGGAATAACCCCAAAAAATAATTTAGACAGAGATAACTGTGAAATACACTGGGATAGAGCTGGGAAAGCCAACTCAGAAAGTTCATCAGAATCAAGAGCTTAATAGCAATGTCGCAAAATCCTTCAGTGAAAAACACTGCTTTCCTATTTCTATGAGAGTTTAAGGAAACAGCTTGGTAAAGAATTCTAGAGAAAAAACTAAGTACTAGATCACAGGACGGGAGAGAGGACCCTCAGAAGCTAGAATTGCGCAGTGCTTTGCTTCCTTATGTACACTATTACATGTAATTTTTGTCTTCTGCTTCACTCATTTTTGACATGGAGCTCTGCACAGTTGCATTTTTTCTTGTAAACTTCCCTTCTCCCAAATAAGCAACACCCCTCAATAGATGAATTAAAACATTGCAAACGAATCTTCACCAACAGTTCAGTTTAACAAAGTTTCATCCCACAGGATCTACAGCCTAAACCTCTCAAACACGCTGCTTGCACCAAACTAAAGCATAGTGAATGAAAACATATACGCAGCATGATCTCATGTAATAAAAGTTTTCGAACCTGGAAAAATATTTTTGAAATTTCATAAAAAGTAGCAACCACTTTAAACACTTGCGTAGGATTAAAAACATCAAATGCTTAGTAGTGATTTTCTCTACAGGAGAATCAAAAGAGATGATTCCTAGCACAACACACAAGGGCCCCATTAGCTGAATAATTTTCATAAATTCAGACACAAAACATCTACAGCGAAGATGGCAATGAGATCCAATTAGTGGTGAGACTCAATCTCAGGCATTTGCTATTTTGCTCTCTCTGCTTTATCAAAATGTTTACAGTACTTCATAAAACAGGCACAAATAAACAGTATCACTTGTAAGGAATGAAAAATGAGCTACTTGGGCTTGTGCAGGAAATGGAAAAACTCCCTTCCCGCCTACCTCTTCCTGCCCACTGTCCGCACAGCAGCTCGAAAACACAGGTTTGCATTTGCATTTCTCTGATGGATGCATGCAAAAGCTGCCCGCCACCCCGCAAGAACTGGGTAAATCGCATTTAGGGTCTAATTCATCTCCCCTTCTTTTTTTATTATTATTTTTACTGAAGAACAAATAGCAATGAGACAGTTTCAAGACAAATTAACAGGACAGATTTGATAAATTAATACATTGCAAAATGTTGTTGTATTGTTTTGGTGTCATACAAGGTGCATACATGATATTATACTTACAGGCATTATTATAGCAGATGTCTCTAATCAGTGAATGAAGAGAGAGTAACTATATACTTGTCTTATTTTTTATAGCTGAATTATATCACAGATTCAATAATTAATACTTTCTAACTTGTTATCTCCCTAGTGTTTGTCCATAGTACTAGAAGCCAACATAATATCTTGTCCAACCACTAATAGTGCAAATCTTGCTTTTCATAGAATTATGCAGAAGCAGGGCATATTTATCCTAACTGTACTGTTTATACACACACATCATGATTCTTCCTTTGTGTCCTCCTTTTTTGTTGTCTCAACCTGTCAAAAATGAGCACTCCATTGTCATTAAACCAATTTAGGTGCCTGAACTCGGCGACACAATCCAACACAGTGCAGCATTCCACAACAATAGTGAGTTATCTGAAGACGTTGTTGGCTATAGCCATTCACAGCTCAACTTATTATTATGGCCCCATGTTATATACCTCATTTTTATACTTTTCTGCTGGATGGTTAAGACAGAGATAGATCAGGGCCTGTATACCAAAAGATGTAGCTTTTGTTTCTTATGAGGTCAGTGAAGTCCCCTTAGGGTTTGTTTTGCAATCCTGTACCTCACTCTGTAGATCTTTTGTCTGTGTCATCCATGTGGATGAGTCATGGCCAATGCTTGACCAGTTTGCTCTCTATGAGAGCCTGAGAGAAAGTTTTCTCTCCATGTGACTCTCCCCAGGCACACTAGACATCATCAATCTCTTTCCTCTGTGGCTCCATAATCTCCGTAAATTGTGAAAAATTCATCTCCCCTTCTTGAGCATCAGAACCTGTCAACTGACAACATCTCTTCCCTTCCGGGTCTTGGGGAACTGCCACTGGTGTCTCAAATCTCAAACCTCTCTGATATCTCTATGTGTTGGCCAAAATCCTCCTTCTTGTATTTCTTTGCCATTTGGGCATGTGTCTAAGGCAGAGTGACATTACAGTGTCTCTAATGAGGACCAGAGGCTACAAAGAAGGAGCAGAGGCCTTCTATGCTTTTATCAGTCATTAAACAAACAAACAAAAAACTTAAAAGTACTTAGCCCAATTATCTGGGATGTTGGGCTTTTTTGTTTGTTTGTGTAGAAAATGTTCCTTGAAATATCTAGAAAGAAGGATAAAGAAAAGAGTAATTTTTTTTTCCCTGTGGGGAGGGAATAAAAGGGGAGAACAGAAGAGGGATTTGCTCTCCTCTGTTCCCAAGAGGATGGTTGGAGGCTGGGAGGTGCCTCCAGGGATGGAATGCAGAGGCAGTATCTAGCCTTCTCCTCCAGTTTGTTGGCTTTGCTCATGGTACTCTGACTCTGAGGCAGCCCAACCTCAGCCACCCTCCTGCCCAGACTCTTTGCTTCATTGTCCGTCCTCTGGGCCTGCTCTGATGTCTGCTGCGGGTCTGCACCCTGGGCTCTTCCATGGATGTGGGCAGTGCTTGCTGCATCTCTTGCGCATCTAGTGTAACAACTGCCCACATTGGCCAGACACTACCTGGATCCTTAACATCCTGCTCTGTGTTCTTGGGGACACACAGTGGCAGTTGTGTCCTCCACCTCATCACACAGGTGGTTGGGGGCACACAGGATGTAAACCTGAGCAGAAGGAAGATGCCAGTTAACACTAACTTGGTTCTTCACTGGATCTAGGGCTCCACGGGTCTTGGATTCCTTTTTGGTTCCTTTCTTTTCTCCATTTTCTTTTCTTCCCTTTCCTTCTTTCCCAGCTCCCCCTCTCCTTTCTTGCTTTCCTCTTCTCTCTATCTCTGTCTCTCTATCTCTTTCCCTGGCTCTCTCTCTATCTCTCTGTGTCACTATTATTTTCTCTATTTCTATCTCTATGTTTCTGTCTGTCTCTCTCTGTCTCTCTCTCTCTCTCTGTTTCTCTGTCTTTCTCTGTCTCTATCTCTGTCTCTCTGCTTCTCTGTATCTGTCTCTGTCTCCATATATATGTATATAGAGATATACATTAATACATTAATAAATTATATTTTATTGTTATATTTATATTAATAAATTAATGTGTTAATAATTTCCAGCCATTTATTCTTTATGCCTTTTATTTTGATACAGGCTCTCACTAAATCACTGTGTTTGCCCAGGCTGGCTTGGAACTTAGCTTCCCAGAGTGCTGGGACTACAGGCTCACCCAAAGCTGCTGCTGTGTCACTTGTCACTTAGTGAGAGTCATCCTTTCGATCCTGCAATTGTCTCTGTGCCACTAAAATGCACTGGGGGTCCCAGGCTTTGGTGGACGCTATTCATCAATTCCAAGCAGATTCCCTTTGTGCCTGTATAAAGTGGGCACTTTGGATGGGTGCAGAAGCCCTTCTTAGGATGACTTTGCACGGACTGCCAGACTGAGGCAGCTGGTCCAGAATGAAGCCTTGTGGTTTCCACACAGCTAGATCTGTTCTCCCTTCTCCACCTTGCTTTCCTCTTCTCATGCCAGGAGTTACACCCCCTGCTTGGCTGCTCCGCTAGGGCCACTAGCCACACTGCCATCCCTCTTCATTGGGGATACAATGATAAGTAGACAGTCACCTGGTCCCCTGGCTTGGAAAGCAGCTGTCCTGGGTCAGGCGATGACTTTCAAAGGCCTCTTTTCTTTTGTTCAGAGAGACCTAGACCCTGACTCCTGCTGCTGTGTACTGTTGGTGTCTGAGGGACTATCCTGTGCACCAGCTCTGATTTGTGCAGAAATCAGAGGCCACAAAGACAGGCAGGAGGGAGGAGAGAGTAGAAGGAGCAGGTAGATGGAGGAAGATGAAGAGAGGGTGTAGGGAAAAGGGAGCAGCCCCCATCCAGCCTTGCTTGGGACAGCATTACCTGTCTGTCTGCAGCAGCCTTGTGATCTCATATGCAGCCCCCTTATTCATTCATTTGTTTCCCTGCTGGCTTAGTCAGAAGTGATTCAAAAATACTGAGCAGAGTAGCATTTGCATGCGCTGCTCAGTATATGTTGATGAACCTCCAAAATGCAGTCATCCTAGAGTTCCATCAACAAGCTTCACTTTAATACCAACCCAAAACGTTGCCTCGGAATGAGGTCCAGCACCATGAATGCCCCCAGGTGCCTCGCGAGCCATTACCAGGTACAGATGGCATGTGTTACAGCATCACAGCTGGATCAGCACCTGTGCCGAGCTGACCTTGGGCCATTCATCAGGGCCTTAGCAAATCCTCAGGGTTCACTGCTTTGTATCTGCCCTAACAGCCACATGAAAGAGGCCATCAGATGGGGGTAGGATGGAAGGAATGGGCAGTGAAGTCTAAATCCAGCCACCCAAGCCAGCTGGGATGAGGCCCTAATGGTCACTTCAAAGAGGGACTGCCCACACAGGAAGCCTGTTCTCCTACCACACCAGCATCACTCATTACTTAGGGGCAAGGTGGCCAGGTCCCCTCTCGCTGGAACTCCATAAGTGTGTTGTCAGAGATCTGAGGATGATCTGGCAGGAAGGCTCACCTGACTTATGCAGGCAAGAGCTTTCCATCTCTTGAAGAGCACCATGGCCTGGTGGGACAGATCTGAGCTTAGATTTAGGGGTGTAGGTTCAAAGTCTGATTGCAAAAGATTAAATATAGGGTCATTGAAACTTCTGTTAGTCAGCTTTGTGTTGACTAACTATCACAAAATCCCTGAAAAAAATCAATTTATAAAGAAGGAAGGTTTGTGGTGGCTCCTGGTTTCAGCCTTCAGTCCCATGGCTGATGTTGCTTTGGAGATGTAGGAGATGGTTTCTCATGGCAGAGAGCATGGCGTGGCATTGTGTACGAGCCAAGCTGCTCACTGCATGGGCTGAACTGGTAAAAGACAAAGAAAGAAGAGCAGGACTGGATCCCACCATCCCCTTCAAGAGCTCACCCCAATGACAACCAGATCCCCACAGTCGCACCTCCTAAAGGTTCTGCCATGTCCCAGTAACAAGCTTGCCATGAGGCCCTGGGTGACCTTGGGATGCAGACCCCAAGAGCCATGTGTGTTCCTTGCTACCTTGATCTTTCCTCTGTATATCAAGTGCTGAATATTTTCACTTCCCCTGCTTGACCTTAATCCTGAAAAAAAAATAAAGCATACATGACCTTAGTTTGTCACATGGGGACATATCTGTAATCCCAATATTCTGGGAAACTGAGGCAGAGAAAGAAAAATGAAAATTCAAGCCAAGACTTAGAGAGACTCTGTCTCAAACTAAAAAATAAGAAGAACTAGGGATGCTGCTCAAAGTTCTGGGTTTAGTTCCTAGATGAGGGAGAGAGAGAGAGAGAGAGAGAGAGAGAGAGAGAGAGAGAGAGGAAGAAGGAAGGAAAAAAGGAAGGAAGGAAGGAAGGAAGGAAGGAAGGAAGGAAGGAAGGAAGGAAGGAAGGAAGGAAGGAAGGAAGGAAAAAAAGAAAGAGGAACCTTACATAGGAAGAAAACTGAATTCCTAAAATGTTAAGCAAGAGATAGACAATGGAGGAAAATTCTGAAGACTGTCCGAAGGCCTGGAACATGATAAGTATGGACATGAAGGTCGTGGAGACATAGGTGAGAAGAGATACGGGGACAGGGTTTTTCTCAAGAGGAACCTGCAGCTGTCTCACCTGCAGCACAACCTGTCTATCCCATCCATCTTTTCTGCCTTGAGCATGAGACTTTCTGAGCAGAAGGGTCTCCTCCCTCTGTTCATCTGTGACAGGGGCTGGAAAGGTCCCAGGGAAAGAGTCTTACCCATGACGGGGCCAGATTTTAAACCTAAGCTGGAGGCTCAGCGGAAGCGCACTCTTCATGTTCCCAGGGCTTGCAGCTGCAGGAAACTCAGTTCTACTCCACTTTGGTGAAGTGGCATAAGAGACAGGAGCTGCTCTGCCCAACAGAGCCCCCCGCAGGCCAGCGAGTGCAGAGGCGACACCCCACACCCTTTCACCTTCCCCCAGCTTAGCTGCACCTGCGACTGTGTAGGAGTATTTTTCCCCTCTTGTGGATTTGGTTACCGAAACGAACTTTTGATGACGACCACATCCTTTTACCGAGTATCAGGAAAGTTGATTAAAAATGGCTCAGAGAACACAATAAAACCCCCAGCAATCTGATCCAAAAGCTTCGAGCCTCCAGCCTTTCTCACCCAGCTACAAACACACCTTTACAATCAGCTCTACTTTCCCGCATGAAAAGACTTTTGGGAAAGAGATAAGATAAGCAGTGGCAGCCGATAAATGCTAACATATATAGGATTTTTTTTGTAAGATAAGCTTCATTCTTTTTCACAGTACAGGAAAGCCAGCACGTGCCTGTGTGCTCAAACCATTCTGTGAAAGCCACCAGGAACAGATTGCTCTAAGGGGACAAACAGCTTTTAGAGTCCTTTCCCTGCCTGTAGTTCAGTTTTGTTATGAAAAGGAGGTGCAGACTTGTGCTACAGACCAACAAAGCTGCTTTCTCCCTTCCCCTTCCCACTGGTCGAGTCTCCCCAATATGTTGGTTTGCATGTCATTGCCCCTGAATGCTGTTCTCAACTACCTGAGCCTGTTCAAAGAGCCCTTGCTGTCCCCAGAGACTCTTCTGTAATCTCTGCCTTTGTAATGACCTTTGACCTGGGCCCAGGGGTTCTCCGTCTCTCCTAGGTCACACTCCAGGTGAATTCAGACTGCCTTGCTGTCATTCCTAAGTATGTCTCCCCTACGAAGCCTGCCTCTTAGCCTTGGCTAGCCTGAGGTCAGTGTGGTCAGTGCTTGTGGATGAGAAATGTGCACATAAATCCATTGAGAAAAAACACCATGCCTGGAACACTCAGTTTCCAGGGAAGGGAATGGAAATCAAAGAGACAGATATAGAAATATAGAAGGACCCAGAACCACCTCAACTGCCTGTGGGGCAGCTGGTGAAAGGTGCGTCCCTGGAGTATCCTCTATGGAGAAGACCCAATGTATGGAGGTTGGGATGGCTGTGGAGATGAGCAGGAAGGGCAGTGTGGCATGAGGCTGAGAGGCGCCCCACGCAGAGGGAGTTACATGTGCAGGGTAGAAGAATAGATCGTAGGCGTCTGCAGCTTACGGCTGGGCTCACTGAGCTAAATCGCAAGGTGAGGTCCTCAGAGATACAGATGCTTTTCCACCCAAGCCATCAGGGCTCAGAAACAGCACATCTGTGCCTCTCATGGAACCTCAGGGACAGACCAGCAGCTCACAGTGGTGGGACTTGCTATCGCCTTACCTGTAGAGGGGCGCTGTGATACCTGCTTCGTGACTCTTGCTTCCAGCCGCCTGTCTTGGATGCCTCTTGGCTCTCACGTCCTCTCTAGTGCTGTGCTTCTGCTGTGCATCCTGGTTGCCATAAACTGAGCAGTTTGGCCAGGCCATGTCCTTCGCCATGACATTCCTGCCTGAGAGCAGCTGAAAAGGGACTGGATGCCCTGAAACCCCGAGCCTAGAGAAACCGCTGCGCTTCACATTGCGGGTGTAGGATATGGCATCCCACCAGGTACACGGGGCAACGAGCCCATCTGCCCGTGACCTCCAGCCTTCACACTGCATCCCCCTCTCTGGTGTTTTTGCTCCTCCTCTGCTTTGCTGCCAGGCCTTCACTGCCAGAATCTTTCTCCTTCCTGCCCTGATTTCCTTTTCCACCCTGGACCTCCCGGGGCCACAAAGATGGCTGGTGGCCCCATCAGCTTCTCTGTGGCCTTCTGGGCTCCAACGTGTGATTCCCATGACTGCTTCAGAATTGTGCATCTTTACAGTTCCCATCCTTAAGCCTAATAGAATCTTGGCAAATATCTGCTGCTGGAGAAACAGCCAATCTCAGGCCAGAATTGCAGGAGCCATAGGGCCTGGGAAAGCAGTCGGCTGTTCGTGTGGTGGGAGGTGTCAGTCACAGTCAGCAAGCAGGAAAGATGAGTCCCAGCTCCATGAACAGCTTCCCTCTGCACAAAAATCATTTTCAGAGAAATATTTTTTTCCTACTCCTAGTGATTGGATCCAACGCCTTCACACTGACACTGAGCTGTATCTCCTGCTTTTTTCTTTTAATTTTTCTTAATTTGAAATAGAGTATCATTAAGTTGCTAAATTGCTCTGGCTAGGCTTGATCCTCCTGCTTCAGCCTTTCAGAGTTCTGGGATGACGGGAACACTCCACCACACCAACTTTTAAAACTTCACTGAAAAAAGACAATCTTTCAGAATGAGCTGAAGTGTTCATTTGCAGCCATCTAAAGCATCTTAAGTTAGAGAATAGAAAGGGGCAGGGAGATCAGTATTTGCAAATCGTCCACGTTCTGTTTGAGCCTTCGCCTTCCACAGATGATCTCTTTTGATCTGAATTCTTCAGGTGTCTGGCAGACGGGGTGTATGGGGTCTAAGTCTACCTTAAGTCTACATCGTGAAGCCCTACTGCTTAACACAATGGCATCAGGAAGCTGAGACCTGGGGCAGCCAGCAGCAAGGTCATGAGGGTGCAGCCCCAACATGGGTTTAGTGCCACTAGTACTCATCTGTCTGTCTTGTGAACACGCAACAAAATGAGGGAGGGATTCTAGAGACGGCACGATGGCATGTGCCTATAATCCCAGCTCTTGGGAGGCTGAAAACAGGAGGATCACTATGAGTCCAGTCTAGGAATGAGACCCTGTAGACCCTGTCCTACATACGGAGAAAAAGAAAATAGAAGGGTTTGCTTGTTTGTTTGTTTGGCTGGCTGGTTCAGGATGCTTTAAGGGTAGGTCTGGAAAGGCATGAGGATCTGGGGATTGAACCACAGTATCAGATTTGATCTGAGCCTGACTGCCTTAAGCAGGCACTTAAACAACTGAGCTAATGGGCAGGCCCCAAGAAAAAGAAAATATAAAGCCCTCTGAAGAGCAGCAAGAGACCCTCATGGAGCGTGGCAGTATTGGTGGCTTGACTCAGTCTTGTAATTTCCAGAACTGCTGAAGTAGATCCCAGTCTGTACCACAGCAACTGGATGAACTGGCTATGCCGTGACAAAGCACTGTTTTAGGAATTTAGTGATAGTCTATGCTAAGGAAATACATAGACAAATAATTGGTCACAAAAAATTTTACCTCCAACAAGTGTAATATTTCTGCATATTTGCACATTTTCAGCAATTTCAAATTTTAATAGTGACTTATTCATAATTAGTTTAAAATTAGTATTTATTAATTAGATGATTATAGCCAGAGTGTATTTTTAAGCTTCTAAGTTAAACAACTTTAAAAAATATCCTTTGAGAATTTGTATTTCTCATGGCAAGTTATTTTTTATAGGGTGTGCCTTTATTCATACTATTGTATTTCTGGTTTCTATATATCTTGAATTTTTTTAATGTGCTCTTCCTAATTCTCTTCACATCTTGCTGCTTGATTTTGTACATGGTATTTTTGATGCATAGATGGATTTTCAAAAGTACAGTAACTTTGATCACTCTGAATTTGGTATTATGCCTACAAATGGAAAATCAATTTAATTTCAGATTGAATGATACCAGAAAGCTACCCTTGGGAAGAATTGTGACATATTTTATTTTGAGATGAGATTTTTTAGCTATTTATCTATGTCAGACTGTGACAAGATGTATTGATTTGAAGGTACTCGGGCCAGGTGTGGAGGGAGGAGTACTGGGGAGGGGTTTGGTTGAGATGACAGGATGACTCTAGCAGCAGGAAGAATGGACCTAGTTACTTCAGATGTTGTTGACCCTTAACCAAGCTTGTGTGTTTTGCCCTTTGTTTGGGAAAACACCAGATCTGATCACAGGACATATGGCATTTCTTAAGCCATTTATCTGTCTGAAGTGTTAGTTCCCTGTAACTTCAAGAACGAATAGCACGGGACTAGAAATCTATAACTTTTTAAAATTTTGTTTGCTTTTTGGCCTTGATTTTTTTTTTCATTTCTCTTCAAAGAGGTAAAACTTATAGCACCTGGCATAGTAATCTTTGATTTTTCCAAAATGCACATTTACATATATTTCCATGCATACACAGTGCAATTCTCCATTTTGGGTGACTTCTGGAAATGAAAACAGCTGAATACAGGTCACCTTTCTGTGTACCTCTGCTCTTGATAGGAAACACCATTCTTAGAGTGCACGGGTAAGGTGGTGTGCTAGGAGAGATACACTCTGAAGACAAAACCAGCTGAAACTTACGGCTTACTGACGCTTGTGGCCCTGAGCAGTAACCTGGACTTATCTGGGACTTGTCTTACTCAGACTCAGATACTGTCTTGAACCCTCTAAGTCAGAACAGTACATTGTAGGTGCCACACAATGAGGTCTGGCCTTACCAAAGTAGAAGGCCATGATCTGTTGTTTAACCTAGCCTCTCTTTGCCCAAATTTTGTCTTCATAAATTTGGGTAAAATAGTGCCTACATTGTATAAATGTTCTAAGAAATAAATGAGGTCATGTACATTTCACACAAATCCCAAATGGATTCTACATCCTGTCCTACCATCTGACTGTGTTAGATCCAGTTACTTTGGTTCTTCATTCCAAGATACTAATTTCACACTTCTCACTACTCAAGCCTTCAGCAGTAGCCTGTCTTATATTACTCAGGAATAGTAACTTCATTTCTTTTATTTTATTCTTTTTTTTTTTTTTTTTTGTATTTAGGACAGGGTGTACAGGGTCTCCCCGTGTAAATTGGACTCACAATGATCCTCCTGTTTACAACCTCCCAAGTGCTGGGATTACAGGCATGTGCCACCATGCCCAGTATCAATCGGCATCTCAGCATGCCCAGGGGGTGCGGCCAGCACAGCAGGCCTGCAGATGGAACTCCTGGCCCCTGTGCCTGCCTAAGCGGGTGCTTTAATCTGCTGAGCTATTCAACCAGCCCTAGTAACTTCACTTTTTATTTCACTGATGAGGCAGAAACAAGTAAATGAGCTCAACAGCATCCTTTTTACATCCAAATCACTAGTCTCTCTCTTGCTTTCTATTATGTTAATTCATTAAGTTTACCATGGATTTTATCATCAACTACTTACATGTCTTCACGGGGAGCATCTTCAAATGTTACCTGAACTGGATCTGAAAATGCCTAAAGGAAGATTCTGCTTCTTTATTCATTTTTCTCTTCTTCAGTCGATATTTCCTTCTTATTTTCATCAAGTTCCTTCCATGGTGAAGACACACAAACACAGTCACATCCTTGCATCTGTTCCTTTTCCCTACACACTCTTTAGCAAAGGTGTAGCTGCAATCCACTGCTTACCTTTTCAATGCAACTCCCAGGAAGGGCTGTCTGCGTATTTTCTTTGCATTGTTCATCTACACGGACAACATTCAATAAAGTCACATGATCATCCAAGCCACCATCAAACTGGGGCTGAGAACAGATAATGACTGACTGACCTCTATGCTTTCATGTTTAGACCTCCCCAGTACATTCTCTAAAGATCAACAAATGGCCTATTTCTTCTTCCCCCAAATTGTAACTGCATTAAAGTATACCAAGCATACAATGATCCCCTTCACCATTTCTGAGCATGCAGTTCAGTGATGCTGAGTACATTTACAATGTTGTGAAATCATTACTCCCATCAAATCCAGGACCTAACCACCATTTCAAACTCAAGCTCTATATTTTTTAAACATGCACCTCCATCTCTCTCCAAACAGAAGTCTAGTTTCTGTCCTTGTAAACATGACTAGCGCTATGTGTCTCCTGTTCACAGAAACATAGCTTGTCTGTGAGGAACTAGGCTTGTTTCTAACTTTCACTTAACCTATATTCTCAAGTTTTACGCTTGGTTTTATATAAACGTCAGAATTTCCCTTCTTTGTAGGCATAAGTAAGACCCTAATGGATATCTCTGCTTGTTTTGCTTGTTTGTTTGTTTATGTATACATATCTGAGAAGACTTTTCAGTTGGTTCCACCTTGTGGTTGTTGGAAATCTGATTGTTATCATCAAGGATACACAAATACCTCCTTGAGGCCACACTTTAATTTCTATGTTCGTAGCTCACAAAGTTTCATGATCACAGCATAATTCCATTTTTGATTTTCTGCAGTGCCTCATCCCCTTTCATTTTCCCAGATGCTCCCCCATTTCACATCCTCACCCACATCAGCAGTGCGTATGACTCCATTTACTCCACATCCTTGACAACTTCAGATGATATTTCTAAGTAATCAGTGAGACACAAGGATTCTCCCACTAGACCGATCATCATAGACGTCGTCAACCTGGTTTTCCACCTTTGCTTCTTATGTGCTCTCCAGCACCTGTACAACCTCACCCTCACTTACGTCTCCACTTCCAGATCTGTCCACGCTGTCCTTTCCTTCTCACCATACTCAAGTTACAGAAATCTTGCTTGTAGTCTTTAAACCCTTCTTCCTTCTGATCCCCACAACTGCTCTGTTCTCAATCTGGATGTTCTTCCAAAGCTCTACAGTTGCACAGAGGTCAGCTTAAGCTTGTGACTTCTTTCTAGAACACGGGTCCTTACCTTTACCATGTTTTGTTTTCTCCTTGATATTTTCTTCCTACTAATATTTTAAGAACAGAAATTCTTCATTCACTGGCTGAGTCAATGCTGTCTCTTTTGTCCATTAGACTTAAAGCACCAGAAGACTAAAACAGTTTGGTGTCTTACACAGAGTGGTATTTCTCACAATGGGGACACTGTCCAACCTACAATAGACACTCAACAAGTACATATGTATGTGCTAAAAATACGCATAAGGGACCTACCCACATCATATCTTTCACAGCGCATGTAATGCATGGTAGTGTATGTGTGTATGTCATGCTCATGTTATATTTGTGTATACTGTGGTACCAAGGTTGATCCTGAGGTCTTTGCACTGAACTTCCACTACAGCCCTTTTCAAAAATAAATTTTCAGACACGGTCTTATTAATTCTTTAAGTTGTCCAAAGGGGCCAGCCAATAGCTCAGCAGATTAAAGTGTTTGCAAATAGGCATAGGGGCTGACAGTTCAATTCCTGCCCTGCTGGCCCCACTCCTGGGGCTCACTGAGACAGCGATCGAGACTGGGTGTGGTGGCGCATGCCTGTAATCTCAGCTCTTGGGAGGCTGTCAGCAGGCAGATCACTATGAGCCTGATCTAGTAGTGAGACCCTGACCATCCTGTGGACTCTTCCCTAAAAAATAAAAAAATAAAAATTCAAACTAAACCAAACCAAAACAAAAAAATTCTCCAACCTAGGTTGGATTTGCAATTATTCTTTCTCAGCCTTTCATTGTGCTGGGATGACAGGAATGTACTACCGTCACTATACGTGCTTCTCTAACAGAAGATAATAGTGATGATGCAATGATTTGGACTAGGCCACTCACACCCTATCATTTCACTGTAAACCGGGAGAATCATGATTGATCACAGTGGAAAAAGTTGCCAAGCCTCCCCAATTTGAGCTCCTGGGGGAAATGAAGCCAAGCAAAAACCAAACAGGAAGAAACTGCTCTACAACAGTGCAGTTTAGCTGAGGTAAAATCTGCATTAAGTACAGGATCTGAAATAGACAGGGATTCATGATCTCACTGTTGAAGCAGTAAGCGCAGTTTCTGAATAGCTACAACCAAGAAAGGCAATGGCTGCCACAGTTCTATGCTGCCAAAAGGCTGGGGTTATTCACTGTTCTGCCACCACAGGCCTAACACACCTGCTGGATGCCCATCTGAGGCAGGGACAGCTAAGCCCCAGGGCACAGCCAGAGGGACAGCCCAGCAATCCCGGTGCCATGAATCACTTGCAGGTGTTTGCAGGTGCAGGCCAGGAATTTGGGGTTTCCATTGCTTTTTCAATCTCACAGTGAGTAAAGTCATAAAATTTGGGGGCTGGGAGAACCTGCGATATTAATGGAAAATGAAACATGTGATGTGCTCCTGTCTGCTACGTCCCTTTTTAGATTCCCAGTCAGACTGACAATCTTGTCACCACAAAGGCGATCCAGAATCACACCTGGGTAAGAGGGGAGAAAGTGCCCACCCTCCCATTGCTCATTAGTGACCCAGCACGAGCTGCAAGAACTTGAAAGAAGCCCTCATCTCTGTTTCTGTCCTGCATTCAATTTTGTCAACTTGCTAATTTCAAACTGATACGGTAAAGCTAAGGTGTCAGCGAAATCACAGAAATTCCATAGCTTCGTAGAGAATGTGAATTCTTAAAGGGATTTAATTGCTTCCTATTCAACTTTTGATGTCACCTTACATACTTTGTCTGTTGAAACAAGGAGTACTTTTGGCTGCTTCTCTCCTGGCTCCATGCTATCCTACAATTTCTTTAGGAATTCAACAAAGGAAACTATTGGGACTTCTTTACTAATGCATAAGGCAAGTTCTTGTGGCATGGGAGGTATGTAACCCACACTACATCCTTTCCATAACTCTACACAATAAAATTCTGAGGTTAGAAGTGCACGGTATCTGTCCAAGGTACAAAAGAGGTCATTAATATGCACTCTTTCTCCACTCCTCAATTCTCCTGCCAAAATCTGCATTTTTGGTTACTGCAGCTTTTGATATAATAATGAAAGGTCTCCTTTCCACAAAAAGAAAAAGTAAAACACATAAGACTGGGTGATTTAAAATAAAATGAAGAGGAGCTGGGGAGATAGCTCAGTAGAGTAAGTGCTTGCCTGGCAAACACAAGTCCTGAGTTCAATCCCTGATGCCACCAAAAAACAAATAAACAAACAAACAAAATAAACTAAAATGAAGAGAGGATTTTTTACAATTAGCAGGGCAAGCTGAGTGCTTGAGACTTCCATTTTGCCTGGCTCACAGGGGGGAAAACTAAGTAAAAGAAAGTAAAAATGTAAAGAAGTAGAGATTACATACAGGTAATGGAATACAGTATGGCTTACACATGCAATAGCAATATTCTGAAAGGAAAAATGAATTTGCTCCAGTCAGGACAAAAAAATATATACTGAATCAGTGACTTTAGAAATGTTTGCTATTCAAACTTTCAGTAGTACTATGAAGACAACAATATGCAATGTATTAATAATTGTAACTGTCCCATTAACCTGTTTTGAAACTGTCTCACTGCTATTTTTTTCTCAATAAAATTGATTTTAAAAATAAATAAATAAACTTTCAGTAAGCCAGAGTAAGAAAGCGCACACATGGAAAATTTCTAAGTAAAACAGCCACCACAAATACAAATGAAGACAACAAAAAGATAAGAAAACATTAAGATTAATGTATAGATATAAGGTTGAGGCAATATGTAAATTTATTATTATTATTATTATTATTATTGTTATTTCCATTGTTCCTTGTGGGTTCAGGGTAGTTTCAGAATTTAGAACTTTTCAGGATATGCATATGTTCTTGACCAAGGTGCATCTCCAGTCCCTGCTTTGTAAAATGTTTGCTTTAACAGTTGATATGGTAGCATAGAGTTACCTACCATCAGTCAGAGAAACCAAGAGCTCTTACTATAAAGGTAACATTATTGAAGACATCAAAAGAATGCTGCGGTGTAAAACACAGAAGGAGAGAATGAGAAAAGAAATTCCAGAGAAGATAGATTCAAAAACGTAAAGTGGCATTCTAAAGCCAGTTTCCCACTGAGGCCCTTGACTTGTTGTTGCCAGATGCAAGGCATGCACTGTGAATCCAGGCTCTGGTCCCCTAGTAGAGTCAGCTCAGGATCCGGGTGAGGAGGAGGTTGGCACCCAATGGGTCAGGCCAAAGGCAAAGCTCAGTCTATAAAATGCCAAGAAATAAAAGGCTAAGCATAGAATGACCATCACTAGGCAGGGCCTTATGTGAGCCCTGGGCATTAGTTCATAAGATCAAGAGCTGATATAGACTTGTCATACATAATAAGCACAACATGCTGCATGCCACCAATAAGAGAAAATGTGGATTGTGTGATTTCTTTCAGTTTTTCCTGTCCAATTATTCTCTAAACCTGAGTGTAGTCTAAGAAATAATGTACAATAATAACACACAAAAAATGCCAAAGAAAGAGTGTGTGACTGGAGGAACCCATAACTTAGTAATAGTAATTATTTCTTTGAAGATTTTAAAATTATAC
Source organism: Ctenomys sociabilis (assembly GCA_004027165.1). Classification (NCBI taxonomy): domain Eukaryota; kingdom Metazoa; phylum Chordata; class Mammalia; order Rodentia; family Ctenomyidae; genus Ctenomys; species Ctenomys sociabilis. The sequence goes on along the minus strand of PVKA01012048.1, from coordinate 41,801 downwards.
TTTGAATTTGCAGAATGGAGAAGGAGTCTTGGTCACCGTGTTTATTTTTATGATAATACAATCATTTGTGTCACTTCTTTCTTAAGATGTTCAGTATTGAGCCTAATTATGAGTTCTCTGGTTTTTATTGGGTCTTTTCTTTCTTTAAAATAAAACTCTACTATAATTGCTATGAATGTCAAAATTAGGCAAAAATTAAATACAGATCTAATCAAGTGAAAATGGTCTCCATCCAAACTCCACATTTTTTTGCTTGGATTTAATCACACTATTGATGGTTATATTGCATATGCTTTCCTGCGAAACTGATTTTGATCAAATACTTTGTTTTGTTTGTTTTTGATGTGGTGCCTTGATTTCTGTTCCTATGTACTTTCTCCACTAAAATGATCCAAAACTCTGCTGATGATTATGTTATGCAATTGTAGCCCAGCAAGTTATTTTTTCAACATGGGTTTTTTTTGTTTGTTTGTTTGTTTGAATAAAATTTAGAGTTTTTCTATAAAAGTCAACATAATGGAAAAGTTTTGCTGTTCTTAAATGTTGATACTGATTTGTAGGATTGGAGAAAAAGTTATAGACTCGAATAACCACTTATTTATGAATGCACTATATACAATTGTTCAACCATTTTATGATATAAAAATGTCCCATATTTTAGCTAAACCTTCTTCAATAAAATCATCCCCTACTATAGCAAGTTAAATGTTACTGAATACAAATAGGCAGATATCTGGAGCAGAAGATGTTCACATGTCTGATATATTTCTTGCATAATTCAGCCATGAAAAAAAAAGGAAAAGCATATGTAACTACTGTCACATAAATTCCGACAATACTCTAAAGAAGCCCGACACATTCAAAAGATATTAACAAGTGCCTGTCCAATGCCAGGTACCTTCCAGGCACTAAGAAGTAAATGGAGTCTAAATTCCAATCATGGTGCTCGCAGAGTAACATTCGGTTGGAGGGAGATGAACAATAAATGCAGACCTTGAAGTGGCATAAGAAAATCAACGAAGGGCATGAAGAAAAGAAAGAACATGAGCTGAAATCGCACTGAAGGCATAAGAAGAAGAAAAACCTGACTGCTAAAATATGGGGAAAAACTTGAAAAATTATCCCAGATAGAAAGAAGCCAAATTCATGAGCCAACAGTCAGGGGCTCCCCTACTGAATATCTCCTAAGGCTCTATAGTCAGAGGGGAAAAAGTCTGATTTTCTGTTTTTCACTGTAAAAGGCACAGGAACTGAAAAGAAATTGCTCTGGTAATCAAAATGTTGTTAATTTGACTAGGTTGAATTCATATTTTGCTCATTTTGCTCATATCAAAATTGGGGGATTCTATCTGCTATGTGTCATGAGAAATGTTGGAACAAATACTGTGATCTGTAAGGGCCATCTAGGATTTGGGCTTCGTGCCACACTGACAATGTGATTCACTTTTCATTTCAGGTTGTTCAGCAAAATATAACATTGTGGCACTCAAGAAAAGGGGCTGGGTGAAAGCCTTCCACCCTGTAGCACTGCTCAGAAATGTTGTTTGTACTAGATAAATTAAATCCTTTGTTCTTTCTATGTAACTGTGGAGGTAATCGAAATAAAGGAGTGGTCATCAACTTTGCTAGTGATTTAAAGCATAATGCTTACTATAGTAAACTTTCAGGGCCATAGTTTATCATTCAACACAACATAATTCTGCATAAATTACATTGCATTTGAACTGATTTCTTCCATATTTTTCAACTTTCTAGTCGTATTCTACTTTCTTCACTTTTGAAAAAAAAAAAAAAAGTTGATGTACATACATACATGATATGGAAGCCACAAAATGCTGTATGTCTGAATATTTCCAGATAGGAAAACTGGTTTCATTTAAATGTGGCTCGTTGCCCAAGCCATCCATGCAGTACCAGCCCTAGCAAAGATTTGAGAAGGGCAACCAACCTTTAGAGCAGAAGTGATGGCTATTTTTGTACTGCAAGTGCCTTGGTTTCGTGTTTATTTGTAAAATTCTGGCAGCTATTTTGAGATGTTTCTGAGTTGCAATAAGAAACATTATGTCCATGAATTTGAAAAAAGAGAGGAAAATTAAAAATAAAATGATTTTAGCGTATGGATTTTTTTTAAAAAAATTAAATTCATTATCAAACAGATTTTGATATTCTTGTGTGGGTTTTGTGTAGGGGGGGATGTGTCTCTCTTAGCTGGCTGTTTCTGGAAGATGCTTGAAGGGGAAAATACAGATCTTTTTAAAAGATTCTGTGTTCTAGTTTTCCAAAGTACATTTTTAAACTTGTAAAAAAGTTTGTGTCTGCAATGTTGACGGCTCATGGCTGACTGAAGAGAAGCCATCCACGAGCCAGTAGGATTCCTGGATTAATGCCACGTCAGGGCCAAGCAAGGTCCTGGGAAAGGGTACTGGACCATTGTCCTCTGGTTCCCGCATCAGTCGGCCACTAGATGTGATTTGGGTAGGCTGCTTAATCTATCAAAAGCTCCATCAGACTTTTGACTGAGCATTCTGGGTAAAGGAAGAGATACAGATTTTTTTTTAAAAAGAATCAATATGAGACTCTATCATGCTTCAAAATATCTAAATTTTAGCATATCTTATATTAAAAAATACCATTACTTGGAAGTATTTATGATAATATCAGCTCTTAGGGATTAAAAGCCTACTCTTCAGCCTGAACATTGTCAAGCTATTAAGTTCCATGTTTACTCCACAAAGGGAAATTGTGGATGGACGGGCACTGCTAAGAAAGGTTACTTGAAAGTGAAAATGATAATCATCTCTCAATTCTTTCTGGGGCCCTGCTAGTTAGCTCAGTTGTTTAAGAACCTGCTGACACAAATGCAGTCAGGTGCAGGATACCATGGTTTGATCCCACTTCTACCTGCCTTACAAGACCCACCCTTAAGGCAGACTGATCCAGCCCCCCTATCCCCCCCAAAAATCAATCCTTTCTCTTTTGAAAGCCATCTCTCTCCTTACATATTTTGTATATTTCTATTGTTTTCCATTTATCTTGATTGTAAATTCTTGACCAATGAAGATAAAATGAAGCAATCAATAGAGGGAAGTCCTTTGCTGTACAAATCTGTTAGAATCCATGATAGTAAAAGAGCTTCAAGAGGCATATTTGACACATGGGTAATATGAGAAGTAGAGCAAGAAAAAAAGCAAGGAGGAAAGCAAGATTTTAAATTTAATCTTATTGCTAAGCTAGACCGCTATACCTCTATCCTATTAATAACTGGCTAATTTCCAGGTAAATACTTGTTGGTATAATCTTCACTAGAGTAATTTAAAAATATCACATTATATGATAATAAATGTAAGTATTTTTGCAGCCCTTCCAACAATGAATTTGGTGCCTATTTACTTTTCAATATATACCTGTTTTGAGTACTTTTATACTTTTCCAAAAATCCAGGATAAAGTGCAAGGTGCATATATATTACTCTGTGGACCACTTGCCAGAAAATGATTAATTTTAATTAAGAACCCATGGAAACAGTGAGCCTGAAATCCCAATGTTCCTTCTGCCAAGCATTCTGGAATTTCAGAGAAAATGGCAGATATGTAAACATATGTTTTATCTGTGCCAAATAAAACTTTTAAAAGGCTAGACATGGAGAAATGCACGGTTCTTAGAAGGCTCTTTGCAGCTCACAAAACACTCTACTTCCTCGCTTTCATTTGAAAATCACAATAGTCCTTTGGCATAGTCTGAGCTCACCTCCTTCCTGCTCCACTTCATGACTGTGTGTGGCAAAAGGATGGATATTCACAGCTGAAAGATCCAGAGGTCAAGCTCACTAAAGCAGGAAAGGCAGGCATAAGACATGGGCTGTCACTGGCCTTGCCAAGGTGAGCAGCATATTTTCCTGCCATTCTGCTGTGCAAGCCCTGTATTTCCCCAGCACAGTAAAGAGGCTGGGCTATCTATTGCCTGATTACAACATACCCTGTGACACCATTGACCTCAGGAAAGCAACAAGCTCAGAAGTATGGCACACACCAGGAATCTCTCACTCTGAGAGGCTGAGGCAGGGTGACTGCAAATCCAAACCTAGCCTGGACAGCTTGATGATGTAGCAAGATGCTGACTCAAATTTTTTTTAAAATAAGAACTAACTAAAAGTATAAATACCTCAAAGGGCTGGGGATGCTCCTTTGCATGAAGGTTGTGAGTTTGATCTCCAGGACCAAAGGGGTGAAAAATAGATAGTAATGTAATGAACTGAGCAAGATCTGAACAAATCCTGAGCTCCTTGAAAGAAAGAAGAGTGCTTCCAGCAAGCAATCAGTAAGAAAACAAGGACTCTGACTTGACATCTGTAGGAAACTGCATTTGGCTACCAACTGTGAGCTTCCAGAGCCTTCACATAGGCTGTAGGTCTGAAAGACACCTTCATTTCCACCCATACATACCTGTCTGACCTTTGAGCTTCCCCCTCTTCTAGCCTCCAGCACCATGAGCTCATTGATGGGTATGGTTATATGCCTTTAAGTTTGTAGCAATTCTATATGCAGGAGGAGAAAATTAGGACAACTCATGCATGACTTTGGACCTTAAATTGGACCATATTTAGCCCCTCTGCAGTATATGCAAAGGTCCAGGCATGGTTCTTGATTCTACCCTTTTAAAATTTCAATTTCCCACAATCCTGCTAGGTCCGTATTAGTCTCCACTTCACAGGTGGGGAGCGTGAGAACTCTATGTTCACATCCATACTCAATATCTTACTGAAGGGGTTTAAGAATGGATTGATCCTAGTCTATTTTTGTCTTCACAATAACACTTTTACTTCCCAATTGTCACAGTCAGTTTTGTCTCCACTGTCTATAGGGTAAACATTCACTGGACAATGATCAAACTTTATATAGATGACAACATGCAAAGGCAGAGGTCCAAACACATCTGTAATCTATTACAGTGATCTGTGCATGCCCATGCATGAAGCAGCACAATGCAAAAGACCTAAATCCAAAAGCAGATTATGTGTCCATCAACTGGTGAATGAATAAAGAAAACATGCATGCAGACAAGCGAGTACTGCTCTGATGTACAGAAGGACCACCTTCAGCCACGTGTAAGCAGATGGGTGCACTTGACAGTGCAGTCTTAAATGGAATAAATTAGATCCACAATCTTAAGTATCACATGGTATTTTTCTTTAGGAGAAAACCCCAGTATAAATACAGCAAGATAAAAGTTAGTAAAAATGAAAACAAATAGACATTTTTCAAAAGGGAAGGAGAATTCTACTTAGTACCCTCTTTCCCTGGCTCCTGTGGCTCAAGGGGTGTATGGTACCCTTGATTCCAATAAATGGACCACAGCTTCAACTTGTGCCATTTAGCAAATCACAGTGAGCTCACGAGTCACGTCTGGAGAGCCTGAGGGTTCTGGCCTCCCTAGACATCTTCTCCTATCAGATTACTTTGATGCTTCATTTCCTGTTTATATTCAGATTTGGGGGTTCAGGGAGTGGACCAAGAGAAACAGAAAGAGCCTAGGTCAGGCAGTGTCTGTGGAGGATCAGAAAAGAGATCGTTGGTACCTTGTGGATTCTGATCTTCTCAAACAATAATACTCCTTCCGTTTACTTCTCTTTGTTACATCCTATAGTGAAGCCAAGGGAGGAAATGCTACCGGCAAGTTATTATTTTTCCAGTTTGTTCATTTGCATTAGATTTACAAAGGCGAGTTCTCTTCTGAGACTCTGGTAATGCTGGGGAGGGCCAGAAAGAAACTAAAGTGGTAATATCTCCAATTATCGTCCTAAGTAAACACCCCAAATCATCATGACAGTCTTATAAATACTAATCTCAAATATAAAATTGACATGGAGAAAACTTAGATGGAGAACGTCAGTTAGGGTTGCTAGATTTAGCAAATAAAAATACAAGATGCCCAATTAAATTTGGATTTCAGATATATAAAAACATTTATTTTTGTAAAAGTATGTCTCATATAATATTTTGAACATGCTTGTACTGAGAAAATTATTCTTTATTTATCTGAATTTCAAATATAACCAGGCATCTTGCTCTTTATCTGTAACTCTACCGTCATCTAGCCCCATGACTTGTGTGTGGGTACACAGAGATGGAAAGATAAACAAGCACATATCCCCCACTAAAAATACACAATTAAGGTTAGGAAGGTATACTAGACACAGATATTACGTAAAACCATAACAATGCACATGGATAGCAATGATAATTAATATTTTTCAGGACTTTACAAGGACCCAGCACTGAACCACGCATTTTACATTTATCACTTACTGTCAGAGTAACCTAGAAATAGACCTTATTACTCCTGTGGCTTGAGTATATCAAACCCAAACAGCCATAAAGCTCCAAAGTTTGAAACTTTTGAGTGCTGGCATAGCAAAACAAGAAGAGATTTCTATGCCATGAAACTGTGCCTTGTACAAAACTATTTAAAATAATTCATAAATTGCCTTCAAGGTATTTATGTAAGGTGTATATGAAACAAATGAGTATTTTATCCAGGCTTGAGTCCCAATCCCAAATATATCTGTGCAAATACTCCAAAACCTAAAGCTATTTCACATCGGAAATACTTCCAGAAGAGGAACACTCCATTCGTGTCTCCTTGTAGATGTGAAACTGAGGCCAAGCGAGGACAGTTGGATCTCCCGGGTGATCAGACAAGCACAGGGCAGAGGCAAGACTCAGACATGGCTTTTTTTCACCACTATACACTGCAGTTTCCAAGATGGCTGCAGGAAGATGCTCCACAAAGCTAAGGGGGTGCAGTTGCTGTTTGACAAGGGAAGGGACATTTGCACTTCTTGAGGGATAGCGACTGTATGGATCAAGAAGAGTAGCTGGGCTTGGGGACAGAAAGAACAGCACAAAGGAGTGAAAGTGGAAGTGGAAAGAGAAAGAGTAAAATATCTCATAGGGTTGGGAACCAGGGAGGAGACACTTGAAGGGAAACAGATGAAGAGGAAGTTGTTGAGCAAGGCCCCTAAGGCTCTGAAGGAACTCAGTCCTGTGAGCATGAAGAAGGGAATCAGCACAGCCACGCATTTGTTTTATCAAGTTGTATTGGCTGTCAGAGAGAAGCAAGGCTTTCCAGATGGGAGTTTTCACTAGGGTTAGATAAGTCGCAGAGGGCAGGAATACAGATAGAGACAGAAGAGCCACCAGGGTCAGAGCAAACACCACAGAGCAGGCTTTCCCACAGGAAAAGCTGAAGTCTACTCTGGACACCACTGTTCCCCGCCCCCTCCAGGAGCTCAACAGAGAGACCACCCAGCATGTGCACCCAGGACTGCTCCCCTCTGGCCTCCCCCACAGGAGCCTGGGGGCAAGAAGAGCAGGCGTGTTTTTAGCATGCCACAGCTTCCAAGAATGAGTTTGCACCTTTTTGAAACTCTATAAAAATTCATCACTGACCTTTTTATATTTTCAAGGAACTCTAAAGAAGAAGCGAGCTGACTGAAATGAGGGCACAGATGATTAAATCCTAATTCTGGAGAAAGCTGACTCTATGTGAGCCTTTTTGTTTGCAATGACTAAAAGCAAAAATATGACAACTCAAATAGTCACTATAATAAATTACAATTTGGTGAAATAAAAACACAATGGATGGAATCCAAAGGACTGTGCTCAAATTAAAATATTTACAGAGTTTTCTCTGGGCAGCTCCTGCTCTTAGACTGTGGGTTGATCAAACAGCACATCTGTGCTGTCCCTTCTGTGCAGCCCCGCCTACAAGGTCACAGAGTGTCACAAGACAACCCTAAGGCAAAAGTGAGGTGTTTCCTTGGCATTTGCATTCCTTTCTTCTGCCAAACTGAAGAACGCTCCAAGCTGCAAGTCAGCTGTGCGCCCTTTAACAACTACTACGTGGAGTTAAAAATACGCAGCTGTTGTCCACTGTTCAGAACAGTCTTGGCAGCAAGAGGTTTCTTTTACACAATGTTTTATTTTTTTCCCTTACAGTAAAAGGTTTTTAAATAATTTATACTGAATTGTATGCCTGCCTAGTATCCGAGTATAAAGATAAACTTGATGGAAGTAGTCCAAAGCAATTGCTGAAGCAGTAAGCAGCTCTCAGGTGGGTGATGGGGTTAAAGTGCCTCCTTTACATGTCACTTGGAGTCTCCAATCCTCTATTCCATTGATGTTTTTCTGAGTTCATTTTCAGGTACAACATTAAATTTTAAAATGCAAAGATTGATCCTGGGTCCATCATCAAATCAAATAAACAAGGTGTGCATTTCTCCAAGGAAAACACACCAGTCTAAGATTCAGGTAAGTAGACTTTTTGGTTCGGGTTTGGAGCCTGAAGCCCCTCGTGTTCTACCAAGCAGGAGGCAGCAGCAGCCACAGTGAGCCTTCCTCTCCCTTTTATCTCATCCAGGATAAAAGCCTATTGGATGGGGCCCTCCACACCCAGGATAGACTTTCCAACGATCCACGCCAGCTCTGCTGAACCATGTGGGTGTGGGGGGTGATTTATTATCATTCTATCTTAATCACATTCACATATGCTAGATCCACCCATCTCCATGAAGCCCCACCCATGAGCGCATGAGGCTTTGCATGATGTCTAGATACAAGCAATGACATAATGATGCCCATGTTTATAGCAGCACGACTCAGAGGTGCTACATCTTGGAAGCAGACTGTATGCCCATCAACAGATAAAAAGACTTACTTTAAATAGTCTTCAAGCTTTTGTTGTTTTTAGAACCCTCTGCATAACACTAGTAGATATTTCTATAGTCAGATAGCCTTAAATGTTTCTGTTCAGTGGATTTGCTCTTGATTTCTGCCTTATGCAACCACCTAGTGCAAGCATGCTAGCCACTACTACATTATTCTTGTTTTCAGACAAGAAAGAACAGTCACAGGACAGAAGAGTGCTTTAGGCATGCTCCAGTGGACAGTCGTCACATCACCCTGGCACCATGGTACTGTTAGAGCTCAAATGGGGTGGCTGTGAGGATAAGCACTCAAGTCCCAGCTCTGCTCAGTAATGTGAAATTCAGCCACCAAATCCCCCTCCAGCAATTAGCCACCACTGTGGCTTCGTAACATAAAAGCCTCTAATTCTTAGGTAGCAGAGTCTTTGACTCATCAGACAGAACATGCTCTGCTTGATGATGACAAAGTGTAAGATGTGTTACCCAGGTGCTGGCTTCTGGGTGACACTTGAAAAAAATTTAACAGGCAAATCACTAAGCCACCGCTGCCATTGTAATCTAATCACTAGTTTGCTGCAGTAAATGACAAGCCAGTGTTGCCATCGCTGCACCAACAGTGGCCTTCTTCTCCCTGTGCACAAAGCCCATTGTTTTCCGGTGTCTGGCAATGACTGAAGCCTGGCGGAACTCTGGATGTGGAGGTGTCACCAGACACCAGGGCAGTGACATGTCCACTCAGACGCACTTCACAGTTTCCAGAAAGGTAAGGGCTCCGGGTAGTGCCCGAACCAGAGCTGTGCTCTCTCAGTAATACAGAGGTCCATGGTTTGTCATAAGTAAGGAATCTAAAGAGAAGATTGGTGAAGATGTACACAGAGAGCCTGAAGAATTATACACTGTAAGCCTGGGCTGCCCGTTACTGAATGAAAGAAAATGTAGAGATGTCCAGAATGCGCTCACTCATCAGCATGAGGTTTCTAATGCCTCCCCCTGGGCTGTTCCCTGGAAGACAACAGCCTTCTTCCTGCTGTGGTACAAAGCAGAGAAGAATGAGGAGGAAAGCCAGTGGGGAGGCGCTGCCTCCCGGGACACTGCTTGATCCTGGGACATTCTCAATAAGACCGAGACTATTCAGTGAATTCCTTCCTAACTACTTCTAAAATTTTAAAAGTTCAAAAATTATGCAAAGTGCTATGCTTAAAATATTTCTTTGCCATGTGGTGGGGAATTTAAAATAAACATTTGAACAAGAAAATATCCAAAACATTTTATTTATATCTAATAATAGGAAGATATAGATTATAGCAGAGTTAATTCATTGGTGATATTTCCTAACAGAATGGCTTATAAACTTGCCATCCAGTTCTGAACCCAGCCCCCACCCTTCAAAAAAAAAAAAATCTGTCTTTCAAAAAATGAAAAAAAAAAAAATAAAATCTGTCTTCCTCTGAACATGTTATCCTGCTGCTAATGATACAACTATTTCCCCAAATCTCAATGTAAGATCCTTACGTCCACTCTGGGAGGCTGATGCAAGAGGACTATAAGTCTGGATCCAACCAGAGCAATTTAGGACTTTGCCAGGCCCTGAATCATAATTTAAAAATTAAAAAAAGGTTAGGGGAGCAAGACATGGTAGTGCACTTCTGGAATCCCAGCACTCAGGAGATTCAGACACAAGGATCGCTGCAAGTTTGAGATCAGCCTGGGAGCTACAAAAGTGAGCACAGTGAGCACAGTGCCAGCCCAAACTGCATAGGAAGACCCTGTCACAAAACAAACAGAAGAAGAAAAAAGAGGAAGAGAAGGAGGAGGAGGGGAAGGAGGAGAAGGAAGAGGAGGTAACCAGGGGTTTGGGTCAGAGCAAAAGCCCTGGACTCAATCATCAGCACCACACAAAGGAACAAAACTTCGTGTTCTCCATTCTCCATCCTGTTATTTCTATCGTGCTTTATTGAGCCAATCACCGATTTATCTCTCTTCTTCTTTTTATGTCTTTAATCGTCTGCATTCTTTCATTCTTCACATCCTTGCTGGAAAACATCAGGACCTTGATTGCCCACTTGTCCTGATTTCTTCTTATGCTGCAACATAAATGCCACCCAACCTCTCTTTGGGTGGGCCTCTTCCTGCAGTGTCCCAATGTCCCAGGGACATCCAGCGAGCATCCTGGAGTTTGCTCATCTTCCTGAATCATTCAAGGTGCTTTCCTTTTGGTAACAGAGGCCCCTCGGCCCTGAGTCAAACATGATCTTTGGTGACTTTCATCTATCTCACCCACATAAAATCAGTCACCAAATGTTATTGCTTCTCCTTCCTTAACTTCGATATATCTCTCCTCTATTTTGCTATTACCCAAGCTTAGGCAATTATTATCTCTGATCTAAACTTTTGGAGCAGATTTTGGTTGACTCTTGGAGGTTTAGTATGGCCTTATTCTGCTTTCTTTTACAGATTGCTTTTAGATGCATGTTCATCTCCTAGCAGAACTTCAGCAGAAAGCGTATCCGTAAGACAATCATCCACTGCTTAAGTGGGTAAAAACATTACTCAATTTGTCCTTAGGAAGAAACAACTAGAAAATCATCTTTGTAATCTAATCTTTTGCTAGCATATTGCAGCAGAGTCTCTAAAACACTTTCTCAACAGTACTTGCTTTAATTGCATCAGCCCTGTGCTGGACTGGCAGCTGTGGCCTTGGTTTTATCATTACAGTTTACAAATGAGGAACCAAACATGTATCAACTTGTTTGACAATCCAGGCAGAGGTGTAGCTCTCTGTCCTATTGAGATCAGAGGAAGATGCATGTCTAAAGCCCATAGCCTGATTGTTTTCCTTCCTTCCTGGGAATGTGAAAATGTGAAATCTAACAATGTCTTGCTCTCTCTAGGAAGAGCCAGCTCTTCCGCCCTGGGTTCCTGGAGCATTGCTACAAGCGGATTCAAGGGCACTCCCCCAGCAGGGGGAGGCTGTATTACCCTGTCACTTAGCAGTGATCCTCCTACAAGCTGGAGCTGCATCTGTGGTTCTGCTCCATGTTTCGTTATCCAGCAGTATCTGGCACATAGCAACAGGAAGCCCTGGATAATGAATAATCACATCTTGTTATTAAGCAGTTTGAGACAGCAGCCAGTGCGTAGGGAAGAAATAGTCCTGTGTCCTTAGAGAAATCACAGTCACATCGTGTTGATGACAGACAGACAAGTCCATTTATTTACTGTCTCACACTTGTAAACATGAATCTTGTCAAACCTGAAAGAAAAATTTATTTTGGAAAATCCATAGACAGTTGCAGTTATGTATTAGAAAACAACTTGGATGGGACTAACCCAAACGCTTAGCATGAGTTGGAGGGCACTGGAGCCTAAAGCTGTGTATGGTTTGAAAGAACATTTATGTTCCATTTTATTCAGCATTCAGTCATTACAGAGCATGATCTCTTCAAATATTTAATAGAAATAAAACTAATAAATTTAACCATCATACCACCCATAAAATGACTAAGGGTGAGCATATGATTTTATAAGCAACTAAGTAATGTCTTAAACATGTTCATGAGTATTGGAGGAATTTAACTGGGAATTCCATTTGTTTAATCTGCTGACCATCAAAGATACAAACAAATGTTAAAGGAGAGGTTAATGATATGAACTATATGTAATGAAGAAGCCAGGATTCTGGCCTGACGATCAGTTAGACCAGAGACATTGAAGCATTGTTAAACCTGAGGTCGTAGAGTTTGTTGAACTGAGAATGTGGAAAGATTATAATGGATTAAAGTGATGGCTTTGATTATCATCGGGCATTGTTTATTGTTTATTTAGAATATCCAAAAGAAGCACAGGTAGTCTTTAAGTCTCCTGTTTTCAGGAGTGGTGAATATTATGGCACTTTTCTGAGTAGAATTAACTCAGCTATTGTCTGCGTGGACTTAGTTGGTTCATCTGAGATAGAACAGTAGGTTATCGGGGCTGGCTTAATTCTGTACTCTGTGCAGTAAAGTGAGCTCTAAAATGCTACTGCCTGTTAATTGCTAGCTTTAGGTTCATTACAGCTTGGGAACCAAGGGCCAATACTTACTCTGTTTCTTTAGCCTTATTGCGCAGTTATTCTGGGGAAAAAAAAAAAACTACTTAAAAAAATGGACAGCAAATACAAATTTTATTGTGTCTTTTTTCTCAACTTTAGTATTCTGATCACAGACTTATCATTTCAAATCAGTTGACTATTGGAACAAATGCTTTATAATGTTTCTTCTCTTTTAATTTTTTTTTCTTTTTTCTTTTTTCTTTTTTTTTTCTTTTGGTGGAACCGGGAATTGAAATCAGACCCTTATGCTTGTCATGGAAGTGCTTATTCCACTGAGCCATCTCCTCAGCCCCTCTTTTAATATGTATTGTTTTCTTATTTTTTTTTTTCAAATTCTTGGGCCCATTACTGAACTTAAATTGTTGAATAATTGAACATATTTCCAAAAAATGAATGGTATTACATTCATATTCAGCAAACTGAACTTGAGTAAGAAAGCAAAACCAGAGACAATAGGGTGAAAGCATTGATACTCAAAATATATTTTTTTTATTTTCCTTGCAAACTTCTTTGTCACTTTCCCACGTGCTACCTGAATCTCCATCCTACAATGTAACCTTCACTTCGCCTCTTGTCTTAAATTCCTTTCTTATCTTCTACTTTTAACTGGAATTCTCCAGTGCTTTTAACTGAAGTGGCTGACTGACTGAAAACCCTGTCTAACCCAGAAAACCAAAAGAGACCCTGAAATAGAGGTCAACAGTATGTGTGTGGTTTTTATGATTTGAGGACCTCACTGCCAGTGGAGAAAAACTGCAGAAAAGACAAATCTCTTCTCCAACTCCCAAATAGAGAGGTTTTCAGTCTATAGCAAGACAGTAAAGGAAGATTGCCTAGGCCTCCGGGAAGAGGAGAACAAGAGGGACAGCTTGCTGCAGAAGAGCAGGCATCTCAGAAGCATGGAAAGCTGGACTTGTCTCTCCTACAGCACAGTATTTTATGAGCCAAGAAATTCTCCAGCTGTCACTGAGAATATTAGGTTTCATAAGATCCTTTTTTACATGTATTGTCTGAGAGAACTTCATGGAGGCACTGACTTAATTGCCAAGTAATAATTCTAATGTTTTGTCGTAGAAGAAATTGGAGTTTCAATGTCATGTAGATATTTATAACAAACAATAGTGCTTGATGTAATAGACTCCAAATTATTCTCAATTGTCCTATTGTGTGAATTATTTATGAACTTTTACACATCTGTAAACTCTTAGAATAAACCACTTTTAACCGCTCTGTACATTGACAAAGAAATGATCAAACATCTTCACATACAATTTACTTACAATTAATCGATTTAGTTCAACGCAGTGTTTCGCATGTACAAATTGCAACATTTTAGCTGTCCAGATGCCTAACTCTTGGGTATTTCAATTTTGTGCATTTTATTGATAGCTACAAGTGAATTAGAAACCTTCGGGAATCCTGAGTGGAAATTGAGTGATGCACAATGTTATATGCTACACTATTTTTCCTACTTTTAAAAATTTATTTCACTGAAATAAATATTAAATTATTTTAATAATACTTGAAAATAAAGTCAGAAGAGGTTAAAGGGGAACTGACAACTCTTTGGCATCCAGTAGGTACAAATGTGTTTACTCGGATGGTTACATTTTATGACCATAGTAGCGAGGAACTGTGGAATTATTCTGTACATTATCATTCACCGAGTTTTACTACATCTATTTATCAAAATAAACAGGAGACTTGATTCTGACCAATATCATCCAAGGTTAGCCCTATGTCCACGCCCACACACAGCCAACATGCAGCCCTCCCGGAAGTGGAGCTTGATGACACCCTCCACTCACGTGACAGTCCACATGCCTTGTACTGAGTCCTCAGGCCCCTGGTAGAGGGGATGTCTTAACATCCATTCCTTTGATTTGACAGAAAAGTGATCTAATCACTTTGAAAAACTCACAATAGGTTTCACAGCTGTCTTTTCTGGAAGAGAACCTGTGTTGGTCAGAATATCAGCTTCTGAAATTAGTGCTCCTGTCTCTGGAATCTAAAACTAAGTCATGTTACATGGAAAATATGACAAAGGTTATAGATTCTAGAATTAGGACATTATCATAGACTATCTGACTCAATCCAATGTCAATACATAACCCTTGAAAAGCAAAGAAGTTTCTCTGCCTAGAGACAGAAATGTAGAGCAAAAGGAAGCCGGGATGATTCCAAGCATGGGAATCCACAAAACACTGCTAGGTCTGAGATACAGGTGCGCACAAATGGGTTGGAGCAAGGGCCCCAGCACTTAGTGGTGTATGCTGACTGACAGGCAGTGAGAAAAGTGAGGACCTGAGCCCTAAAATAAAAATACGCTGTGCTCTGCCAGCAACAGGGATGAGGATGTAAGAAGAACCCTCTCACAACACAAAGCCTGGCCAGGTGACACCTGGGTTCTGGTCTACAGAATCAGCAAACTGCTAGCATACAGAGCCTCAGGATTATTGTCTTGATCATCGTAGTCATGGAGCACAATTTGGGCAGCACAGGGAACTACCCGAGCACTGTGGCCCAGTGAGCAGCACCCCCTTGGGCAGGCCAGTGGCTACTTCCTCCCCTCCCCTCTTCCCTGTATGTACAGAACCTCTTGATTATCCACAGGGTGATCAAAAATGATAGTAATACAATGTTATATTATGGGTTAGCTCTAATGTGTCCCACAGAAGTTTGTCCCATGGAAGTTTGGAGACAGGGTCTCTTCAGAAGAGGCAGATCCCCCGGGGCAGCATGTGGGTGGCCCCTGGCCCTTCCTTTTGCTCTCTGCTTCCTGACTGTCCTGGCATGAGCAATTTCCCTCAGCCAGGTCATTCTTCTGTCTCATATCTGCTTTCATACTGGATACTATGGATTGAAACTGTGGAAACCGTGGGCCAAAAAGTCTTCTCCTCCTTTAAGCTGTGATTTCTGGGTATTTTGTTCCAGGGATAGAAAGTGACTAAGCCTCACTAAGGGACATTGCCAAGAATGATGGAATAAGTATTCAAGTCAAGGGGAATCATGCTGAGAGGAACTCATGAAATGTTTCTTTTTTTTGGGGGGGGAGGTGGATCTGGGGATTGAACTCAGGCCCTTGCGCTTGCCAGGGAAGCACTTATTCTACTGAGCCATCTCCTTGGCCCTACGAAATGTTCTTTTACTGTAATGTTTTTAAAAATTTAAGCATTCACCGTATTTTTTATTACCCTTCCTTAATAAAACATTTGTAGCAATTTCTGTCAAATGAAAACCTTGTCTTCATCTGCCTTATTCACTAGATCGAGCACCATGAATCTTCTGGATCTTTCGCCCAAGTCAAAATGACCATGAGAGGTCAACTTTTTTAATTACTTTGCAATATTGAAGCAAAGATGGCCACTATGCAGGGCTTTCAGAACTGCTGCCAGAAGTAGCAAGAATGATAGGGTAAGCCTGTTCAAAGCTGAGAGAATTGTTTTTAGAGTATTAATAACAATGTGTCATTTACTATAATACTGTTTTTTTTTTTTAATTTAAACATTGGCCTCATTTTTAAATCACACCTTGTGTATCTTCCCTAAATTCAACTTGCAACTGGCCTTCAGAAATTGCTTTTCTTTGCATTTGAAATAAGACATTCATAACACGGCAACATTCATGAGCCAAAAACTATGATCTCTTTGAAAGACCACGTGAATGCAATTCGTGAGCTGAGATTTTGCATATTCTCAGGTATAATCAAAGATGGTGAATGAAATCCATTCATTTCCTTTTCATAATAATTATTATAAAATGATGTATTATCATTTTATTTTTTAATTTTTAAAATTTATTTAGTACAGGGTCCACAGGGCCTCACTGCACAGATAGAACTCATAGTCATCCTTCTGTTTTCAGCCTCCCAAGTGCTGGGGTTACAGGCATGTGCCACCATATCCAGTCTCAGTCGCCTTCTCAGCACCAGCACAGCACACCAGGGCTCAAACCCTAGTTCCTATGTCTGCCTAAGCAGGATGTATTTTCATTTTAAATTTCATGCCAGATAATAGGCACTCAGTCTGTGTCCAAAGCTGAAGGAGTTCCAGCATGCAGGGGACACCATGGTTTTATGCTGTAGGGCTGTTCCTTGCTGGCCACACACCCAGCAGCAATGCACTAGGCAGGCTCACAGGGAAGAAGGACAATAAGCAATTTTAGTGAGTATTTTTGGTTCATTTTTATCTTTTCTTTTCTTTTTTTTTTTTGTTTTATTTTAAATGCTTCAGTGAATTTCTTTTGAAAACAATTTTGTACTTCATTCTAATGGCTTGTTTTAACAGTTTAAACCAAAGAGAAAATGTTCATGCAAACACAATTCTGTTTTAGTCAGAACCTAGCTATGTTTCACTTTTAAATTGAATGGCAGCAGCCTGGGAGTTTACCTGTAAGAGTTCCTGCCCTCACCCCACAGTAGATGAGCTGAGTAGCACAAACACGCATGTTCACATTCTGGAAGCAAACCTCGTATGATTTTAAATAAGTTCTCCTCGATTATGGAGCCACAGAGGAAAGAGATCGAAGTTCTATAGTGTGCCTGGGGAGAGTCACATGGACAGAAAATGTTCTCTCAGGCTCTCACGGAAAGCAAACTGGTCAAGCATTGGCCGTGACTCATCCACATGGATGACACAGACAAAGGATCTACAGAATAAGGTACAGGACTACAAGATAAACCCTGCGGGGACTTCACTGACCACATGAGAAACCTAAAGTACATGTGTTGCTATATAAGTCTTGCTCTATGTAGGTCTTAACCATCCAGCAGAAAAGTATAAAAATGAAGTATACATCACGGGGCCATAATATTAAGCTGAGCTGTACGTGGCTATGGTTGACAACTTCTTTGAATAACTCACTATTGTTCTGGAATGCTGGACTGTGTTGGATTGTGTTGTCGAGTTCAAGCAGCTAAGTTAGTTGAATGACAATGGAGTGCCCACCTTTGGCAGGTGTAGACAAAGGAAGAGGTGTAGAAAGAAAAAATTGTGATGTGTGTGTATACACAGTACAGTTGGGATAGATAATGCTGTGCTTCTACATAATTTTATGAGAGGCAAGATTTGCACTAATGGTGGTTGGACAGGACATTATGTTGGCTTCTAGTACTATGGTCATCCATTAGGAAAATAATTATTGAATTTTTGATATAATTCAGGTATAAAAAATAAGATAAGTAAACAGATACACTCTTAATTTACTGATAAGAGACATCTGCTATAATAATGTCTATAAGTATAATATCATGTATGCACCTTGTACGATACCAAAACAGTATGAAAACAGTTTGCAATGTATTAATTTATCGAATCTGTCTTGTTATGGTGTCTTAAAACTGTCTGATTGATATTTGTACTTCAATAAAATAAAAAATAAATCTAAAAAAAAAAAAGAAAAAAAAAGAACTTTTCATAAAACTTTTTATGTCATTTATTTCTCAAATTGTGGTATACATATTCTTGAGGAACATTCTCTATAAACAAAAATTTATATCTGTGATCTCAAATAATTTTTTATGCCAAGATTTTTCATTGATTCCCCTAAAAAGAGAGCTGGGGCCGGAGTTCAGCGGTAGAGCATTTGTTCAATACCCAGTACCATACGAAGGAAGGAGCCACACAACTGACCAAAACAAAACTATACAACGCCACATAAGGGAAATTTTTTAAAATATGGATTCTGTTGAGATAGTAATATCCAAATAGTTTTGGATCCATTGTCAAAATTTAGGTTTTCTCAATTAAAATGAGAGGAAGCGGGGCTATGTGCTCCAGGCCGATGGTCCCAGCACTCAGGAGACAGCCAAGAGGACCAACACAAGTTCAACATTGGCTGGGCCCACGTAGTGAGTTCAAGTCTAGCCTAAATTATCAAGCAAGATCCTGTCTCAAAAATAAGAAGTTCAAAATAAAATGAGAGAAATTGATTTTATCTCTGGAAGATACATTAATTCTCTGAAGACAGACTAAGCCTCAATAATTTAATCTCTACATAAATGTTTCAGTATATAAAATATCAAATATAAACAGTAGTGTAGCAAGAAAATAAGTGGGCAGAAATCATTATTCACCTAGTAATAATTAAAACCACCATTTCTTTTTTTTTAATGAATTCTTTCCCCCCTAAGAGATATAAGCCACAGAATCTCCTGAGTTGCTAAGAAGCTGCCTTAGAATCAACCAGGAAGCATTTATTTATTTATTCATTTTTAACTAATACATTGTACATTGTTATCTCCTTAGTGGTTATCCATAATACAAGAAGCAGACAGGATCACCTGTCCAAACACTATTCGTACAAATCTTCTCAATGAGTTAAGCAAAAGTAGCTGTGTATCTGTCCTAACTATTCTGTGTATACAAATACAAAATGGTCCTTCCTTTGTGTCCCTTTTTTTTCTTTAGTCCTGTCAGAGATGGGTATTCCATTGGCATCTAAATACTATAGGTCCATGAAATTCAGCAAAACAATCCAACACAGTCCAGCAGTCTAAAATAGTAGTAGGTTATCCACAGACATTGTTGATTTGAGCTATTCATAGCTCAGTATATTAATATGGCTTTAGAAAACCATCATTTCAAAGATTTTCTATACACAAAGAATGAGAAAATACTGCAGGACTTTGCAGCACACGCTGAATTCATCCCGGATCTTTAGTGTCCTACTTCTCTCTTCTTCGGGATGAGTGGGCCCACATTGTCTCCCATCAGCTCACTACGTTTGTTGTGGGAGCGTTCCAAGGCAGGGAACGCTGTGAAGCACCAGCACCCGCAGTAAGCTGCTTTCATGAGACACAGGTCCTCAATGTTGATTTCGTTCACCACTTGGGGTTTTCCTTCTGGATCTTAAGGTTTATCAAGCTGTCCTTCTGTTGCTTTTTCTTCTGGAAGAGCGGGCAGATGTCAAGATAGCCCGGTAGAGTGAGCAGGCCCAGGAAGGGCAGCAGCCAGAGCCGTTCTGCAACTGTGAGGTGGACAGAGCCAGTGATGCATTCCGGGACCAGAAGGCGCTTCAAGTAGGAAGGGAGCTGTACCTGCACGATGTGGGCCCCACTCTCCAGAACCATGGCAGCTAGTGGCGTCCGTGCCTCAGGGATCTGCCGACCTTGGCCCAGTTGCTTCATTATTTCTTTTCTCTGAGGAAAGCACTTGAAAGACATGCTCCTTGCTTTTACTGCAGATTAGCCTTGTGCAATAGTTTTCTACTGTTGTCTAGCAAATTACTACAAGCTGAGAAGACTTCAACAGCACACATTCATCATGCTGTCCTTTCTCCAGATGAGGAATGCAGCCCTGATGTGACCGCATCCTCTCCTTCAGGTGCAACCCCAGTGCTGGCTGGGGCTGAGCTCTCAGCAGAACAGGAGTGAGGACGAGCTGATCAATCTTCTCGCAGCTTTGGGATTTAGGGCTGCATTCTCTTGCTGACTGACACCCAAGACCTGCAGTAACTCCTACAGATGGCTGTCCAGTTCCCTAGCAGGTGACCCCCCCTCCCAGGTGGTCTTAAGAACCTTCTCCCAGGGCCAGCGAGATAGCTCAGCAGTCTACAGCACCTGCAAGCTTAGGTGAGTGCAAGGACTGCAGTTTAATCACTGGCACCACATGCAGCATCAGCACCACTCTCCAAAGTGGGTTGAGCATCCCAGCGCTGGAGAGACTGAAAGCAGAAGGATCACCTGTCCAAATACTATTAGTACACATCTTAATGAGTTAAGCAAAAGTAGTTGTGTATCTATCCTAACTATTCTGTGTATACAAATACAAAATGGTCCTTCCTTTGTATCCCCATAAGTCTGAGCTGTGTAGTGAGGCACTGCCACAAAACAGAGAGAGAGAGAGAGAGAGAGAGAGAGAGAGAGAGAGAGAGAGAGAGAGAGAGAGAGAGAGAGAGCAGAGGAAGGAAAGAAGGAAAGAAGGAGAGAAAGAGAGAAGGAAAGAAAGAAAGAAAGAAAGAAAGAAAGAAAGAAAGAAAGAAAGAAAGAAAGAAAGAAAGAAAGAAAACAATAAAGAAAAAAAGAATCCTCTCCTAACACAGCACCTTGCTGCTCCAAACCAGGAGCACATCAAGCCAGTGACATTGGCAAAGCCCAGCCAGCTCAAGGAGCAGCACACCTTTGGTTCAGTGGGCATGGCTAAAGTATACCTGGGACATCTTCCTCAAGCCACAGTTAGGAGAACTTCTGGAACTACTAGAGACATCTGTCTCTAGTAATAAAATTCCCACAGGACAGTTTAAAGTTTAAAGATTAAGAACCCAATATTAGCAGATATATGTTTTGTGTCTGGGCATCTCCCAGAGTCTCAGGTGGTCATGGGGGCTGGCTTTTCAAGACAGCTTGCTAAACCTAGATTTCTTGTTCTCCTGCTCTTGCCTCAGGAAACAGAGTTACAGCACTTCCAGCTTGACACAGTGGGGCACTGGGGTCTTCACTCTGTAAACATCCTCAGCTTGTGCAAGAAGAGGGCACTGAGACAGGGCCCATGCAGTCCTGCCCTAGGATGGGTAGCCTATGTAGCTGTTACTGTTCCTGTCTTCCCTTGCCCCTCCACCTTGCCACCCTGCTTTGAAGCCAGCTGATGGTAGACTGAAACCTCTATAAACTGTGAGCTAAATAAACCTTTTCTTCTTTAATTTTGGGTGCCTGGTATTTTGTCTCAGCAATGAGAGAAGAGTAACTAACACAGCGGGTTTCCCCGACTGCTACAAATGCAATCCAATACCTAGTTGCAGAAGTTTTTTTCCAAAGAGAAAAATTAGGAAGCTTGATACCGAAACAAGGGCTTATTTAATCATGCATTAGACACATGTAGTTAATGAGATTTTGTTGCAATAAAATTTATTTACAGAAAGAAGAGAATGAGGATAGAAGCATAACTTGAAAACAGAGCTTTCTGAATGGGGAGGGGGAGGGAAGTTGAAAAGAGGATGCAGTTGAGGAGAAAAAGAGAGAAAACAAAGTATATCATGTGGTCATTATGTACACTTAATTTGGACCAAGAAGGGCCAACCAAATAGCTCAGCAGGTTAAAGCACCTTCTTAGGCAGACAAAGGGGCCAGGAGTTCAATGCCCAGGCCTACTGTGCCAGCCCGCCCGCAGGGTGAGCTAAAACTGAGACTCAGACTGGGCACAGCGGTGTATGTCTATAATCCCAGCACTTGGGAGGCTATAAACCAGAGGATCACTATCATTCTGATCTATGCTGTGAGGCCCTGTACATCCTTGTCCTAAGACACAAAAATAACAATTGGACCAAGAAATTTATTTTTTAAAAAAATTAGTCACAAAAGCACATGGAGGCAAGACCTGATCCTGAGCACATATGTGGACCCCTGTTACCGCCGAGCAAATACAATGAAGCAGGATCAAATGTTTTACCTCAATGCTATCCATTCTTTCCACAAAAATATACTTCTCAAAAAGCTGGACTTGTAGCTTTATGGTAAAATGTTTATGTAACAAACAGGAGGATGTGGTTTTATTCCTCAGTACAGAAGAAAAAATACTCTCTGAAACTCTTTACACCGGCCTCTTTCTTTGGCATGAGGTTTTGTTAGGTAGATCCATTTAGTACCCAGTAACCACTGTTTTTTCTTTTTATCATGTCTAAAGCAACTTCTGACAAATATTGGGTTGTATTGCAGTTTTCTGTCTACTAAGCATGAATTGGGTTATCTTTATGTAGAGGCTGCTAGACTGTGGGCTCCCGTGTGAGCCACCACACCGACCAACACTCGGCAGGGCTTTTCTGTTCTTGTCGTGTCATAAGAAAACATAAATTCCTTGTCTTGTTTCCTGCTACCATATATATTTTAAACATTTTATCCACTCTCCTTACATCTCTGCCTGCATCCTTGGTGATTCCCTGTGTTCATAAAGATTCCAAAAGTAGAGAGAAGCTACATGCTAACCTGAGCAGAGTAGAACATAAAGACATACTAAACATAACAGAAAACTGAGTTATGCAGCTGTTAAGAAGTGAGATTTTTGGGCTTGCCAGATCGCTCAGCAGATTAAAGAGCCTGCTTGGGCAGATGCAGGGACAGGGGTTCGACTCATGTATGCTATGCTGGCCCCACCCCCAAAGGGTCCTGAGGTGGCAATGGAGACTGGACATGGCAGTGTGTGCCTGTATTCCCAGAACTTGGGAGGCTGAAAACAAGAGAATCACTGAGTCCTGTGTAGTGAGACCCTGCAGACACTAATAAGTACAAAAAAAAGTGAGAATTGTAAATAAAAAATAGAAGATAAAATGAAAACCACTCATCCTGACGCTGACACAAGGTAAGACACAGTGCACCTCCCTCCCCAAGGGTGGAACACATATTTCTGAAAGTACCCAGCTGTGGCACTCTGCAAACTTGCCTTTAGAGACTTGAAGAGAAGGCTCCTCTGAGCTTTAGTGCAAAAGTGCAAAGCTGTCCCTGGAGGGCTGCTTACTGAGGACTGGACCACTGCAGACACACCTACAGGGAATCCTGGACCTGCTGCACCCGCTGAAGGCTTCAGAACTAGTTCCAGAAAAGCCAAAAGCCTTCCAGAACCTGCTAGACAAGCACCAACACCAATACAAAGCCCTTTCCTCCCACCGCATCCCTTCAGCACCCTCGAGAGAGCTTCCCATGATGCCAAGCAGTGAAAGGGGAAAATAAGGAGTTCCCATTTGTTTTTACAAAACAAGCAAAAAAAAAAAAAAAAAAAAAAAAAAAAAAAAAAAAAAAAAAGGGCTATGTTGGAATTGTGTAGCAAATGGTCCAAAATCTACACACTCCCATTTTACCTCACCTCCTGTCTTACACAGAGGGGTTGCTTTTTTGCATTTTTGTCAACCCTAGGTAAATCCTCAGGGTGTTCCCATAGCCTACTGCTCTTTCATCCCGCTGGGCTAATCTGCTCAGCCCACAGGAACATGCAGCTGTGCATGCTAAGGTGGTTTCTCCATAGAAGTTTCTGCCGCTCCCTGTGCCCATGAGTGGGCAGCCTCTGCCTAAGCATAGCCATGGACCTACTAAGATTTTCAGGAGACCCTTAATTCTCATTCTCGGTGCCAGGCATTGCCAGTGTTATTTGGTGATCAGAAATGTTTACTTATAGTTGTTTGGTAATGTATTTTACACCTGTGCAAGCTCCCATGGCTGGGCTTTTAAGTTCATACCAAATTTAAAATTCAGATAGTCTTTCTCAGGATAGTACTCCAGTGGGTTGGGTAGCTAATTCCAGTTGGTGAAGCACATCACTCACAGTTTGGGTACAGGGGTGGCTTGGTAACTTCGCTGTCACTGAGATGTTACTGACAGCTGCAATTTTAGATAAAGAAAGAGACGCTTATTTGGTTCTCAGCTTTACTACATGAGCAGCTAGCTCCAAGGCAGAAAGGGCACAGGGATGGGCAGGGTGGAGGAGAAGGGGCTCTGATTAAAGTCACCAGCAGGTCAAGACAGAGGAGGAGCCCATGACAAGAATGTGCCATGCCAGGTCATTGCCCTGGTGACCTGTGCTTTCCAGCAGGCCCCACCTGAAACTTTGGGGGAGATTTTAGATCTAAACTACAGCAAAGGCTATGTATTCTCCTCCTTGTCCTGTACTCTAAGCCTTCTGCTGTCTATGCACAGAAAATGCCCACAGTATGAATTTAAACTTGAAAATCTAAACATAACTTGAATATACAGATACATCATATAAATGCATATCCAGAAATGAATGCATTAATAGCTCCTATTTCCAAGATAAAGATGATTGAATTGTCTCCTTTGTATTCATATATATGCTGATGCTTTCTTTAGCGAACATAGTGTTTTATTTTTAAAATTAAAATCATACCCTGTTTACACATCTGATGCCTCATCTCTGAGATTTCCTCTATTCTTCCTGAAAATAACTATTCCACGAGGAAAATGTTCCCAGGGCTGCTGTGCGTGGAACCACTCAGCAAATCCTCATTATAATGGAGTCATTTGAGCATCAACAATCAAATGGAGTAATCCACCCATCTCATTTTCATCCACCATGAAAACAGAAATCATCTTTTAATGCCCTGATGCTCCACTTAGCTTGTGGATATCACTTCAGAAGTTGCATTTTGAGCATCGAAGGCTTTGGGGGCATTGTTCTTCTTTTCCCCAGTACTAAAAAGAAAATGTATTTCATTATTTTGTG
Source organism: Ctenomys sociabilis (assembly GCA_004027165.1). Taxonomy (NCBI): domain Eukaryota; kingdom Metazoa; phylum Chordata; class Mammalia; order Rodentia; family Ctenomyidae; genus Ctenomys; species Ctenomys sociabilis. The sequence continues at coordinate 16,846 of PVKA01012048.1, read as the reverse complement.
CTGGGGTTGTACAAAATGTTTATCAATGCTCTAAGGTTTTAAAAGTGATCCCTACAAGTACAGACCAGAGACCAAGCAAGAGAAGAAGCAGAGACTGTTGGCCTGGGCAGAGAAGAAAACTGCTGGCAAAGGGGATGTCCCCACTAAGAGGCCACCAGTCCTCAGAGCAGGTGTCAACACTGTCACCACTCTGATAGGGAGCAAGAAGGCTCAGCTAGTGGTGATTGCACATGATGTGGACCCCATTGAGCTGTTTGTGTTCCTGCCTGCCTTGTGTTGCAAGATGGGGGTCCCTTACTGCATCATCAAGGGGAAGGCCAGGCTGGGGCATCTGATCCACAGGAAGACCTTTGTTGCCTTCATGCAAGTCAACTCAGAAGACAAAGGCGCACTGGCTAAGCTGGTGGAGGCCCTCAGGACCAGCTACACTGACAGATATGATGAGATCCACCGTCACTGGGGAGGCAATGTTCTGAGTCCAAAATCTGCAGCTTGTATTAAGCTGAAGCAAGCAAAGTCTAAAGAGCTTGCCACTAAACTGGGCTAAGTGTACTCTTGAGGTTTCTGTACATAAAAACAATAAATTGTCCTTAGTGCAGTGTAAAAAAACATAACATAAAATAAATGTGATCCTTAACATTTTTAGTTACTGTGAAAGCTGCGCTGTCGCACACTGACTGGGAAGCCATTAATGCCACTGGGTGGCCTTATGAGGAGAAGAGCTCAAGCTCATCCAGTCTGTGTCTAGCTGACTCCCAAAGCCTCATTCAGTCATGGGTGGGAAAGGATTTCCTGAGATGGCTGAATCTAGATTTGTGGTTGATTCACTATATGGTGCTGGGATTAAGAGTGGGAGTGCCAGACCTGCCCTAGGGGGCCATAGCCTGTACAATATAAGGGACAGAAAGAGGCTTGACTCTTGGCTCACCCCTGTTGCTTTTGCTCTGCTGACATGAACTGTTGCTCCTCTACCATATGCTACCCTGCCTCGTAGCCAGCAGATTATGAACTGAAACCTCCACAAAGTGTGAGGTAGATAAACCTTTTCCCTTTTGTCAGGTATTTTGTATCAGCAATGAGAAAAGTAACTAAGACACAGCTTGTATATGGATGTCGCTCCAAAGCTTCATGCAGTCATACGTGGGGCTTTTTTGGAGGTTAGATCTATGGTATGAGAAGATGGGATTAACACTGACCTGCCAGGGTATGAGTGGCACTGCCAAAGGACAGGTAGCCAGAAGAAACACACAGTCAGGCTCTGTTGTTGCCACTGCTGCTTCTACTTTGTTGTTTTAATGCCTTCTGCCTGCCATAAAATATTCCTCCTCTACAGTGCTCATCTGCTGTGCCACCTTTCCTTGGAATCAGCTGGCATGGACTGTAACTTCTACAAACCATGAGGTGAAATAAACTATTCCCCCTTTAACTTCAGGTATTTGGTGTTTTGTCTCAGCAATCAGAAAAGTAACCAAGACACACTTGTTTGCAATAAATGCTTTAAGGCTTGCTTCTAAGGCCATTTTTATAAATAACTCATAACTGGAAATCATGCACAAGGTTCTAGGCTTTCAGAAATCATTTGCTCTTTTACTCTTAAATCCCTGCATCACTATGGTTGATGGGTGAGAAATCAAAATTCATTTTAAAAAGAAGGAAAACATGTAAAACTATACCCAAGATCTACTTGGTACTCTACCACCATATATGCTGCATGGCATAATCAATAAAAGACTTTGGAAATAAACATGTATTGGTCTCAATGTGATATGGAATAAAATGCTGGAATAGCTGGGACTCAGAAATCATCTCATATAGTACAAGTCTTGGGTCTTGTGTTTGACTTGCTCCTTTAAAGGATTAACAAGGAACTGGCAACAATGCGGAACAGTTAATGAGGGCATCCAACTGAGATTGATTGCAGTCTACAGTCTAAGTCTAGGATGTTTTGCACTCATACAATTTAACAGCAGCAGCTCACCTATTGCCTCCTGAGATTTGCTAGTGGAAACCTACTTAATGCCGTTTTAGTCTTTTAAACATTCTCAAATTGATTTTCAAACAAAAATTGTCCTCCCTAGAACTATTTCATGTATCTTGGTGTGAGCTGAAATTGTACTGAACTCTGTTTAAGAGCTCTTATTTATTTTCTTGTTGATAAACTGCCACAATTCAAATATGAAGTTTCTTCCAAAAGGACAGATCTATTGAGAGTTAAATCACCAAAGCTTAGTGCTCAGAGGCAAGGCCTGGAGAGAAAACTGGACCACTCTGGCCCCACCATGGATGAGTTAATAACTGAATGGAAATTCAGAGGTGGGGTGCAGAGAGAAGAGGTGCATCTCTGGGCCAAGCTTTTGAAGAGTAGCTTTTGTCCTCCACTTTCTCTCTGTTTTCTAATTGCCATGGAACTGAATAGTTGGCCTCTACCACACCCTTCCACCGTGATACTTTTTGTCCTAATGCTTCTACCTTACCAGAAGCCTAAAAGCCAGCTGCACTGAAACACCTGAAAACATAATCAAAAGCAAACCTTTTCTTCAATAAGTCATTTTGCTCAGGTCTTTCCCCATAGCAACTGACAAGGAACCATGACACGGATAATAATGAAGCACTCCAATGTGCCAAGAATATGCTAAACTCTGTAGTTATAAAGTAAAATATCTATTTTTTTTCGAAGACTGTGTAGAACACACAAGCACACACACATACACACACTGATTTCCATATAAAAAGATTTTCAATCAATCAGGTACTCTTGTTGAGAATTACAAGGTTGAGATTAAAGTCAAAATTATTAGCCAAAAACAAGTCACCAGAAAATTAATGAAGTGTTCTATAAGCAGCCATGCTCAAACATTTATTTTGTTATCACACCAACATCCAGAAAACTAAAATGAAAGAACCATTTTGAACTCCAAAAGAATGAGATTTTTTAATCCTAGAAATGACTTTTAGGGCTGGAGAGATAGTTCAGCTATCTAAATTCCTGTCTGACAAGTGCAAGAACCCAAGGTCCATCCGTGGTAATGCACGATGTGCTAGCCAGGAAACTGGGCATGGTGGCACATGCTTGTAATTCCAGTGCTAGGGAGGCTGAGACAGGAGGATCACTATGAGTCTGAACTGTGTAGTGAGACTCTGTATCAAATAAAAATCAAAGAAAGAGAAAAAATGCTTTTAATTGAAAACATCTCAGAGAAACATTGAGAGAAAGAGATGGAAAGAGTGGAAGGTCCTGAACAAACCATTCTGAACCACAGCTCCAGCCCACGCTGCCTGTCTACCTTTCACCCTTTGCATGGGGACAGAGATAAACCTCTGTCACAGCAAACCACAAAAGATTAGGCATTTGTTAAAGATACCTGTTAACATCCTAGAGCAGGAAAAGGAGAACTGGATCACATGGAAATGTTGAAAAGCTGAGTGGCTAATTACACCGGCCAACACAATTTATGTTACCCAACTGCAAAAGAACAGAAACAAAGAGATTTTGAACAAATTGAGATAAAAAGACAATTCAACTAATATGAGGAATAAATAGATGCTAGTTGTTTAATACTGACAAATAAATACTAGAAACTAACATTTTTAAAGTAGGCTAAGATAAAATCAGTTGATTACTGACACTGTGTTTGCACACAAAATTTACTAAGAGTAGTACATCATGGGAAAATGCGAAAAGACATTTCCAATAATGTTTTTAAAAATTCAAAACTTGAATAAAATTTTCATATCAAAAGTGACCGATACTTACTATTGTATATTTTTTAAAAATATATTAAAGCATGCATTTGACCAATAAAGAATTTTTTTTTTTCTTTTTGTGGTACCAGGGATTGAACTCAGGACCCTGCACTTGCCAGGAAAGCACTTATTCTAGTGAGCTATCTCCCTGGCCCAAGAAAATTATTATTGATAAAAGATCTTTATGTCAAGATTGAAAAGCTTCAAGAGTATCAATGCCTTGTTCTTGGAGAAGATGAAGTGGCTAGTGTGAGTACTGTAAAAAACTCTAGAGGAAGATGAAATGGGTTACAAGTCATAATTCTTGGATTTGTAGAAGGAAGAGCAAGCCAAGGAAGGTAATTCAGATAATTGGGAAAAGCACAAAGAAAAAATATTAATTGTTATGGTTTGTGTCTAATTGTACCCCCAGAGCCTCGTGCAGTCATGGGGCAGAGACTTCTAGAATTTGTGATTAACTCATGTTCCACTGGGATTATGGGTGATCCAAAACTGGGATTATGGGTCTTAGTATTGCTGGGATTATGGGTGTGTGTACTTCCCCCTGCCTGGGGCAGAGAACCTGAATGTAATATAAGAGAGACAGAGAGACAGAATTTCTCTCTCTCTCTCTGTGTTGTCATTGCTGTTGTTCCACCGCCATGAACTGGATGCTCTCTGCCCTGTGCCACCTCTGCCTCAGAGCCAAGCCAAGTTGGACTGAAACCTCCAGGAACTGTGAGCTAAATAGACCTTTCCTTCACTCATTTTGGGTTTTGGGTATTTGTCCCAGCAATGAGAGTAGAGTAACTGAGACATTAATAAACACAAGTATGTCTGTAATTATAATCCATATAAATGTGTTGAACTTTCCAATACAGATATAGGTGGCTAAAATATACATAAAAATCTATCTTTTTACTCTGTACAGAGGTGGAAGAGTTGGCAAGCTTAAAATGATCAAAGAACATGAAAATAATCAGCTTTATGTTTGACTTTGACATGCTCATCTGTTTTGGCCTTTCTTGATTAAGGGCTCATAACTCGTCATGAGCATTTATTTTCATAAATCCATGCTTATGAAGGAACAGAAAAAAACGGCCATAGGAGTCATGGCACTGTCAGAGAATCTGAACAACCTTCATCTCTTAGCTGACTCTAAATAGATCTGCTTCCAGACCAGACCAGCCCAAGGTCCCAGCACCACGACAGTGTAACCATTGTCTTCCTTGCTGAAGAATGACTTGCAGTTCCACAGCATCTTGTTCCTTATCGTTTTTCACCTGTGTCCTTTCATTTGGACTCCATGCATGCTTGCTGTCTCCAACACCTTTTTGAAAAACAGAGCCTTAAGAATAAAATTTCACGGGGTATAGTTGTATCACGTAGTCAATAGGAGCGTGTGCTCCTCCTTGCGTCGGCTTCCGACTTCTCGTGTAATGCTGCCTTACCACACTGCAGCTACCTGCTGTGCAGCTTCCAAAGCCAACATCTCCAGAGAAATTTCCTCCAAGACCACAGACCATCAAACCAGAAGGCCTGAAGTCACTAATGATGTGTAGTGATCAGACAAAGTTCTGCTTGCTTTTATGTATTAACTATGACCACAGGAAGCTACATAGCTTCCAGTCCTGAGCATAAACAAAAACACCTTTTCTCAATTAAAAGGAGAAGAGAAATAAATCTACCCACAGCAGAAATCAATCACCACTCACAGCTTCAAAGTCTGTTGGTTCTTTAGTTCCCACAGGCTGCCTCTGCACTTATAAATCTGGCATTTAGTTTGTAAAATTAAGGCAAATTGAAGTCAATTTTGTATTTTGTTTGAATTGCATTATTCTTGAATTAAACACAGATTCTCTACTGTGCAGTCAGAACAGTGTGGAAATTTTACTTTTGTGAGCTCCGTGGAAGAGGGAGAAACTTTGTAGAGCAGGCTTAGAGACAGAAATTGCAGCCTGTGACGAAGGACAACTAGCTGGTGAAAGTCAGAGGCTCCGGAAACAACGCCAAGCCATATCTAGCTATTGGTCTTAATATTAATTTGAGATGATATACACTGCATTCATTTTTTTGTTATCAATGATATTTTCAGCATCCCCTTCCCCTGTTGGATACAAATAACAATTACCCTCTTGAGCACTCAGGATGTACATTTTTATCTTTTTTATATTTCATTTTTATTCATTTTAATGAGAAAAAAATAGCAATGAAAGAATTTCAAAACATGTTAGTAGGACAGTTATAATGGTTCATACATTGCATATTGCTGTCTTCATAGTAATTTTTCAGAGGACAAGATGTAAGCTGAAATTTTGTCTAAACAGTATTAGTACAAACCTTCTCATTCAACTAAGGAAAAGTAGCTGTCTATCTATACTATCTTGTGTATACATATATTTTTTCACTACAAAATGGTCTTTTATTTATATTGCCCTTTTTGTTTTGTTTTGTCAGAGATGGGTGTTCCATTGCTGTTAGCGAAGCTGCTGTAATCTTTGGAGTGGCACCAAGTATAAAAAGAGCCTGTAAAGACTTCTTCATGCTGAATTCACGCACCTATAGCATTTAGATGCCAGTGGAATACCCATCTCTGACAAGGCTAAACCAAAAAAAGGAATACAAAGGAAGGTCCATTGTGTATCTTTATATAGTTAGGATAGATATACACCTACTTTTGCTTAAATCAATGAGAAGAAAGATTTGTACTAATAGTGTTTGGGCAGGATATCCTGTCTGCATCTTGCACTATGGATAACCACTAAGAGGATAACAATATACAAGGTATTAACTATTGAAATTGTCCTATTAATCAGCTTTGAAACAGTCTCATTGCTATTTGTTTCTCAGTAAAATTAAATTTAATTTTAAAAAAAGACTTCTTCAAATACAGAATGTGCATTTTTATTAAGACAGAAAAATGGCTGCCTTACAATTTCACAAAGTTTGAGAATGTACAATTCTAGAATAAGTTCATGAGATACTAATTATTTTCATGATGGTATCTATGGAGATGCTACTATCCACCAACAGCATATTTGATATGAATAAAAATGAATCAGTATTATTTTTGTATGCTGATATTTTCCAAAACTCTAAAATTAAGTGGTATAAATATGAGTAAATAAAGCTAAGATCACATATACTATTAATTTTTAAAATGCTACAGTCTTAGTCTGGTTATTGTAACTAAGCCCCTTTCCTTCCTCCTCCCTCCCTTCCTTTCTTGCTTCTTTCATGTTTTTCTCTTTTGACTTCTTTCCTGTATTCTTTCTCTTCCTCCCTTTACACAAAATTTTCTTGTTCTTCACTCTGTCCCCTTCCATTTTTCCCTTGCTCTTCCTTCTTGCTTGCTAGAAATTCCAGCTATTGGTGACACCACCATAGAAGGCCAGAAAGTCAGACAAAAATACCCAAAATAAATACGCTGTATTTAAATACCCAAAAGTGCTTTCTATTTAGGACTCTAGAAAATACTTCTGGTGAATATTTGGCTTCAGTGTAATTATGTAGAAAACCAGGTGCTTGTGTTCTTGTTGTTAAAAGACCGTTAACTCTAGATATCATATGCCTTAGGAAATCCGCACTGGATTCATTATATATTCTTTCATCCATCCATCCATCCATCCATCCATCTTTCCAGCCAGGTATTTCCTTGCCCAGTGATTTCTTCAAGACAGTGTTTTATTATGAGGTCAACATACCTCAAGTGTGTCTTAATTGCTAAGGAAACTGAGCTAAGTTGGACGTGGTTTGTGGCCTCATGGAAATCCCTGCCCTCTAAGGGAGAACTTACTGGAGATTCACATTCCTCCAGTGATTCCAAAGCAGTTATTTTATAAGCCTGTAGTATTTAGGGAAGTGTTTTCCACAGTCAATGAGAGCTTGAAGGGCTGAGAGTCATGACATCTCATGTTTGCTAAAAAGACCTCATGGGCACAGGGGACCCTACGGCAGGGAGACCTCTCAAATTGGCTGAAATCATACTGACACCGTTTCCCACTTGCTGCTTTTAGAGGTCTGTGACAGTACTGCCTGTCTTACCCAGATTCCTTTGAAGAGTCCGGGCCCACAAAGGCCAGGAGAAACCCGAAGCAGTTAGCAATCAAATGCGATCAGCAGGCCCATAGGTACAACACAGCTGCCTTCTAACCCACTTTGATGTCTAATTGCTGCGATCGTGTGGAAGGCTCCTTGCACAGGAGGAGCTTCTTTGTGCTAAATATAACCGTGTTCATTTGTAATGCAGCCACCTTCCCAATTGAAATGCAAAATGTTCCAAAGGAACATATGTCCAGCGACTTCTTTAGTTCCAGCTTAAGAAACAGTTTGTGTATGCTTTTTTTTTTAAAACTTTCTCTTTTTCCTCGCTTTCTGCTTGCTCCCTCACCCCTCTCTAAGCAGATAGCACACATGTAATATAGGGTTATGGGACACTAATATGCTTTCTGAGCCCCCAAACTGTAGATCTGACAGCCTAATAGGTACCTTCTAAGGCACGCTAAATTACATGGTGGTCGCCACTTGCAAGAGTCTAGCAGTTGTTTCAAGAGAAAGAATTAAAAATGGCCAGTGATAATAAATAGTTAAATTCATAAATAAATGTGCAGAAAATGGTATCTGCATATTATTTTGTGGTTTTCTGGGAAGCTCTTGAAAGAAGCATGAAAGTGATTTAACTTTAGCAGTGCCATTGGTTTTCTGTACTGAGGTAAACAAAACATGGATAAAGAAGTCTAGTTACAGACTGAGGTAGAAAAGGGGAAAAACCAAGGGGGATTGTGTTGCCTTTACGAGTTAAATTTGTTCCCTTCCAATTTGTATTTTGAAGTCCTAGCCTCTTCTGCACCTCGGATTGCGACCTTAAGAATGTGATCATTGTACAGGATTCTTTAAGACCAGATTATATGATGTGGTGTGGAGATTTGATCCAATCTGACTAATGTCTTCAGGAAGAGGGAGGATTTGGACACAGACATGCACACAGGGTGAACAGAGCAACAGGTGAAGAGGAAGGAAGAGACTGGCACAAGAGTCCTGGAAAGAAAGGAGCACCAAAGAGGGCCAGCCAGCCAGCAGCAGCTAGGAGAGAGCCTGGAGGGTGCCCTTCACAGCTCCAGAGGAATCAACTGCCACATCTTGGTTTCCAGCATCCAGTCTCCAGGACTAGAAATTTGAATGAAGTTTAGTTGTTTAAATGACTCAGCCTAAAGTCTTGTGTTGTTACTGCCTCAGCAAATGAACACAGTTAAAGAAAGGCACTCTTACCTACTGTAAGTCTTCAGGGAAAGGTATTCAAAAGCTGTGTATAATTTCCTTTGATTAACTGACACATTTGTAGAAATCTGGAAGAGACAGAGTGCAAAATACTCTCTAAGTAGTTACTACATGTTATTATCATGCCAGTAATCACTAACCTAGACATCCCTGAACTTCTTCAAAGGAATCATCAGTTAAATCCTGAAAACAGCAGGATTTTGAACGGTTAAGTTAGATTTTAAATATAGGCCACTTTTGTTTTCTTTCAGCTACAAAATCCATACTTCTGCTGTAGCACACTTACCACCCTTCATTTCTAATGCTCAGTTGGATCTTTATGAGAAAATGGCAAGAAAATAGGCACATTCTAGTGTACATACCGCATATTCACCAGATCCTAGAGCTTTATCACACTGCTTGTGAAAAAGCAGGTACTATTTTGCAAAAGGATTCAATTAAAACATGTTTGCTAAATTCTGGCACATAAGATCTGTGAGTTTTTTAATCATAAAGAAATGTTGTGGTTTGATTAGATCACCTGGTGCTGCTAGTGGCAGGAACAAGTCCTCACAGAACCTTATGTGTCTCGTGCCAGTGGCTTAGAAGTCACTAAAGTGTGGCTCGTGCCCAACCCCTCACACGACCACAACCTCTGTGTGTTCACCAGCATTCTCACTTCACACCCTCCTTCCTGCCCTGTCTTTTAGCATAGGAGAGAAAGTGGGAAAGCCACTAGCCTGAGACAAAAGCTACAGTACAAGTATGAAGAAATTCAGAAGTCTCACCCACACCATCACCTTTGACCTCTGTCTTGCTTTGGATTACATCAGCTTCCTTTTTTTATTTAATTATCCAACTGATCTTTCAAACCCAGAGAAACCTGCCAGTTTGTGGATTTCTTTAAAAGTCTTCCTGCTGAGGAAAAATACTGATGCTTGACAATAATATTTAATCAATAATACGTGTTAAACAATTGACTTAAATGAATTATGGGTCCTCTCCATGCTTGAAGTTCTTCTTACAAAAATGAGGGAACATTAATTCTCACTTCACAGCATCACTGGGAAGATTTAGCAATGTCCCGGATGGTGTTGCACTTAGAGTTTTCATTGTCCCTGTGTTGATTTAAAGAAAGCAAGTAATTGAATAAAGTGTAGTTAACAAAAACACCAGAGGGCTAAAGCAACATATTGACAAAATAGACAGTATCCCAGAGTGAAGACTCAGACAGTCATTTAAATCAGTCTCTCTCTCTCTCTCTCTCTCTCTCTCTCTCTCTCTCTCTCTCTCTCTCTCTCTCTCTCTCACACACACACACACACACACACACACACACACACACACATCAGCTGGGAAAAGAGGCCAGGATCTTCCAGCAACAGAGGGAAAAAAAAAAGATTGGGAACAGAGCAATGAAGAAATGCAGTTTGTTCTTACATGGATGTTGAATACCTCCTTCCATGTCACAGCATAAATGCCCCTGAAGATCTGGTCTGGTGAAAACACTGCTGCTCTTCCCATAGAAAAAGATCACAAAGGCTTCTGCTCCTCCCTGACTGGAGCTATTCACCGGGGTCCAGCACAGCTTCTGCTGAACTGCCCACCTTTGTGGCTCTGGAACTATACTGCTACTCCTATCATAGAGCAGAAGCAACTCTTCCTTCTCCTTGCTTTTTCACACTTCCATGAGCATATTCAGATTCCCAAGAGACTGATTCTGATTGGCTAAGCTCTATCACATGGGTTTCCCTGGCAGCAAAGCATTCTGGGAAACTACATGTGGGTCATTCTCAACTTCTCTAGAGGAACATAAAATCTGGCAAAGGATTTTGTAACTACTTATTTTTAAAAATGAAATTTCTGAAGATGAAAAAAAACCACACACACATCAAGAGAATTTCAGTGTACCTTGAGCCATCTATCAATTTCTGCCATATTTGAAAACATGAAACTATTAAATAATGTGCTTCGGAGAATACAAGAAAACACAGATCTATCTAGTTGGAAAAAGGGGGTACAGTTTCTCTGAAAATTTGAGTTTCTGCTGAGAATAAGAACAAGGAATATTGAGAGATACAGAGTAGGTTGGTGAATGCTCTCAGTGAGGGAAAACTATAGAAAATGGTTAAACATTTAAAATATTAACAGGGACTTTGAATTTAATACTGAAGGACTGACATTTTAGCCGGCAATAAGCTTTGTTGTATTGATAGGTTTTCTTTATACATTTCATATGGGATTTATATATTTATTATTGTATTTAATATTATAAATTTTGTAATAGAATAACTGCATTGATAAGCTCCTCTTGTATTTTTTTCATGCAATTATCTGAGCCTTAAGAGAAAGATATAGGTGTGGTGCTGCAACCCTGTGATGCAGAACTCTGACAGGCTGAGCCAAGAGAATCAGAAGTCAAAGCTCAGCCTGGGCCACAGTGAGACTCTTTCGCTAAAGTTAATATAGCTTGTTGCAAAGGCCCTGGGTTCAGTCCCCAGTATTCACTTCCTCACAAAGACACAGGAAATATTTCTTTTTTAAAATTTTTTTTATTTTATTGAAGTACAAATATCAATGAGACAGTTTTAAGACACCTTAACAGGATGGATTCAATAAATTAATACATTATAAACTGTTTTCATAATGTTTTGGTATCATACAAGGTGTATACATGATATTATACTTACAGACATTATTATAGCAGATGTCTCTTATCAGTAAATTAAGAGAGTGTAGCTGTTTACATATCTTATTTTTTATACCTGAATTATATCAAAGATTCAACAATTAATACTTTCTACCTTGTTATTTTCCTAGTGGTTTTATTGTCCATAGTACCAGAAGCCAACATAATATCCTGTCCAACCACCATTAGTGCAAATCTTGCCTCTCATAGAATTATGTAGAAACACGGCGTTATCTATCCCAACTGTACTGTCCATACACATGCATCATGATTCTTCCTTTCTATACCCTTTTCTTTGTCTACACCTGTCAAAGATGGGCACTCCATTGTCATTCAACTAATTTAGGTGCCTGAACTCGACGACACAATCCAACACAGTCCAGCATTCCACAACAATAGTGAGTTATCTGAAGAAGTCGTAGACTGTAGCCATTTACAGCTCAACTTATTATTATGGAAATATTTCTTGTGCCTCTAGAGATCCAGAGTTTTGCAGCCTTTTTAGGTTAGGGTTTTCTGGGCATTCCCCTATCTGCTCCATTTCTCTTTGCTCTGCAAAAAACAAAGAAGATCTATTGGAGATAATATTTATGACATCTTTTCCTGTGGAGATTTCACGTACAGAACTCTTTTGTGAGTTGAGGGTCACAACTCATGGGGAAATGGTGCCTCTAATATGCAAGAGAGAAAGAGGGTGCCTAAAAGAAAATATTCATGGAAAGATGGACTTTGTTCTAAAATAATAATGAATAACAAGGAGGAGGAGAAGTTCTAAATTCTAAACATTTTTAATATACAAAGTGCATTGCTATGAAATAGGATCAGAGCAAAGGATTCCCGATAGGGGATGTGTGACATACACTAGAAAGAATGCAGGGTTGTAGGATGAATGGAACTCTGTAAAGCAGGCCCAAATGCGAAGGGCAAAACGTTGTAATGTAGTTGGTGTATGTGTCCTGGATGAAAGGAAAAAGAAAATTTAAATCAGTCTCTCTCTCTCTCTCTCTCTCTCTCTCTCTCTCTCTCTCTGTCTCTCTCTGCAACAGAGGGAAAAAAAAAGATTGGGAACAGAACAATGAAGCAATGCAGTTTGTTCTTACATGGATGTTGAATACCTCCTTCCATGTTTCAGAACCTTTTTGTTTCTGTGCTCCCCACCCCTGCCAAGGCTTGATAGGGAGGCATGTCAATGCTCTACAATGTTACAAATAAAAGAACCCTCCCTGACCCTAGTCTTCTTTCTGCTTCCGCTTGTACAGTAGTCATCTTTGGCTTTTCTGAGTCATTCACAATACCTAATACCCATGAAACAAAGGAAGAGAGGCCTAATTTGGCTCATGGTTTCACCGGATTCAGTCGATGACCGGCTGCTCCAAGCTAGCAGCACGGTTGTCCTAGGGTGTGGGGTAGCACTGCTGCTCAGCTCATGGGGCCCAGGAAGCAGACCACGGAAGAGCATCAGAGAAGAAGAGGAGGAACCAAGCTCACCCCTCCATTACCCACCCAGACATAGCACATAACGTGCTGTGTTAATCTGCTAGGTGTTCCTTAATCCAGTGAAGGATTAACTTCACAGTTGATAGAAAAATGCAAGAGAAAGCTATTTGTGTTTTGCTTCTAATCTTGAAAAGACACTGAGAAGTCTTCAAGATTTAAAAAAATCTTTTTGGCTTGGTAGTTCTCTGTAAGATGTCAAAGATAAATTCACCATGTTGACAGTCTGTGTCTCACCAAAATCAGCTTTGCTTGTAGGAGGGGGTTTCCTCCAGGCAGACCCTATAAATATTACTACACATGCTCATCCTGTGTCCTTTCCAGAAAACAATCTATTTTTTAGGGTTTATATACCTGGCTTTTCTCATTTTTATCTGACATCCCACTTTTTTCCCATGTAAATACAAAAATGTGGAAAGAAAAGATACATTCTTCTCAGTAGCAGAAGTTGGAAAAGGAAGATTTATTTTACATCTTTGACAGAACAGCGCATGTAGATGTATTTAAAAAATGAAAGGCATAGTCTGTCTCTTTTTTGCATTAGAAATGCTAAAGCAAGTAAGTAGCAAGACCCAAGTTCACCTGAAAGATTAATGACAAATGTTATTTGAGGCACAGATAATTTCATTTCCTGAATTATGTTATAAAAGTCAAAGCAGAGGAAATGATCACTAAAAATTCAAGTGTTTCTCAATTCATGCCCTGTCATGGCCTCCAAGTCAGGGCTTCCAGGATAGATGCTATCAGCATGTTCAGTTCCTCAGCAGCTATGTCTGAGGCACACATCTTAGAGTGTCTCACAGGGCAAGCCTATGTGACCAGCAAACCACTGCTTATGTACGCATTTGAGGAGAATCAAATAACATTTATTACTTGATCTTTAATAGATGGCAAAATTTGTACAAAATAAGCAAACACTCCCTGGTCCAGAATCATGAATGTTGTATGTGGGTCCAGAATGTCACAGGTAACCTTTAGCCAGGCATTAAGATATCAACAGAATTTACCCATAACAATTATGTGGCCACAGGCCACTGGCCACTCTCCTTATAGCTAATAGGTGCTTGGAGAAATTTCATGTTTGTGTGAAAAAGCATTGTGCAGCAATAATTAGGCATGAATATAATGGAGGACCAAAAGCACGGCTGGTCCTTCTTCCCCTCGTGGCTCCAAGTCCCACCCCCCTTTTCCCTGAGCTCCTTCTTAGAAAGCAACCCATGCTCCTTCCCATGTAAGGTCATGCAGGTATGTGTGGGAAGTCCAATGACTTCCACTTAGTATTTTTGGTGGTGCAACATATTCTAATATTACCCATGTTTCAAACCCAATCAGTTGTATGGAAATAGATGTGCTGTGAGACCACAATTAATGAAACAAATCAGATGTAGAAAGTCAGGGGTCTCATGGTTTCTCTCATATGAGGAACCCAAGTGGAAGCGGTTTAAAAAACAAAACAAAGGTGGATGATAGGAAACAAGTAGACTAGGCAGAGATAGGAAAGGGATTTAAGGATGCAGGGAGACTGAAGAGAAGGGGCAGGGGAAGCAGAAAGGAACAAGATGAGCTATGTATGTCTCTCAATTCTCCAAGAACCCATTCTTCAAGATGAACATAACTGGGGCTGGTGAGGTAGAGATAGCTCAGCAGTCTAAAGCGCCTGCTTAAGCAAGCTTAGGCAGGCACAAGGGACTGCAGTTCGATCCCCAGCACTGCATACCACACCAGCTCCGCCCTCAGGGTGGTCTGCGCTGGCCAAAAAATAAACAAAAATTAAGGAACATAATCATGATGGATTATAAATACCAACTAATAAAGAAGCATAATAATGCAGAGAAAAACTCCAATCAAATGTTTGATGTTTAGCTTGCTAATTATTTTAAGAAAATCAGATGAAGAATATATCCTATCCTTAAAGCCCTAGAAATTAAAAGAAATTACATATTGGGAATGAATGTTTTTTGTTTGTTTGTTTGTTTTTATTTTTCTTGTTCTTAAATATGTGAATAGCTGTTCAGGAATCTACCTAATGAACACCAAGCTGGCCAGTTCTGTCTAGGGGTAAAATCCTGTAAGATGTTGCTTTCTGTAAACATCTCAGAAAGAAAACCTCATCATCAGACAAAAGTAATGGGTCCAAGGGGTGCTGTGATTCCCCTAAATTCTCTGGTCAGCAGCCTGCTCATATCTGACTTTTTCCCCTCGGTCAGCGGGAATTCTCCTCTACGGTAAACGGGCTGGCAACTCTTTTATCTCAGTATTTATAAAACAAGCCACTGGGAAATAGCTTCCCCACTGGAGGGTCACAAAAAACTTTGCTAATTGATAAATCTTCTAAGTTCGTCTCCAGACAGACAGGGCACTGCTTGCATCAGCACTTTGCTCGGCATTTGAGCCCCTCATTACTGACTTACGAAGAAGAGATTCAGGGGGAAAAAGAAGGAAACAGACTCAGAAATGCAGAACCGGATAAAACGCCACTAGGGCAAAATAAAGAGGGAAGAGGAAGTGGCCACTGCACTCTTCGTGGCTTCAGGAGCCTTCGCTGAGGCACGAGCTCCTACAGCGCATGTCAGATCGGAAGTCTTGAGAGTCTAGAAGAAAAGTGAATTCTGCCCAGCTTCCACACAATCTCTTCACTGTTTACCCTGAAGGCGACGATCTTCACGTTTTAATCTGAAAATACTGGAGTCTAAATAAAAGTTGGATGGCAGGCGTGAACAAGAAACACCCAGAAGAGTCAATATATTAAAACTATTTCTGAGGCTTGATTTCAAGTTACTTTGCAGCAGATTTTGTGAAAAAAAAAAAAACAGATTTAGAAATCCTCTTAAAGTAAAATGCTCTTAAAATAAGTTAATGCAGGAATGTGAAGGAGGCTGAACCACCCCGCAAGTTACATTTTGTCTTTTAATCCAGTGTATCCTCTATATGAAATGTGATGCCCATATTTTTAAAGGCTTCTGCTGATGCCTGAATTATATTTTAAATGAGACCCTCACGTGGCATTCAAATGCATTATTTCATTGCCTAAATGTGCAGGCAGTAGATTTGGTCCCTGGATAGCCTTTACTTAATCAGTCTGACAACTGCACCATCACCCCAATACCTACTTCCATCTTTTGCCAGTTTCTGGAGACTTTTTGCCGTTTAGTTTTCTGGAAATGTGTGACCCACTTAGTACTAAGGAAGATACACAACTGGGCAGAAGATGGGAGGAGAAAGGCAGGGCTCCTTTAGCTGGTCAGTGCCAATCACAGAACCTGGATTCTTGTATCTGAGGTGATGAGAGTCACTGTGACCAGTGGCTTCAGGTTCCACAAAAGTCAGAACAGTGACTAATCTACCTGACACAAAATGTGAGGCCAAAGGTAAGAGAAGTGATCCGGCACTTGTTATTTTGAGGAAGAGAAATGTTTTCTACATTCAGTTGCCTCTGCCTGCCTTCAAGTTCTTCATCTAAAGGTTCAACCAATGTGGTCATCATTATGGAGAAAATTGCCAGACTGCTGGAGCACACCTGTAATCCCAGAATTCTGGAAGGCTGAAGCAAGGAAAGAGACAAAAATCGCAAAGTTCAAAGGCAACCTAGGAAGTTACAAAGATCTTATCTTAAATTAAGAATGTTTGGAGATGTAGCTCAGTGTCAAGGCTATGGATTTGATTCCCAGAATTGGGGGGTGGGGA
>PVKA01012047.1:0-58981 GCA_004027165.1 Ctenomys sociabilis | reverse complement strand
TTTTAAGACATTTGCAAAATTATACAGATCTCCATTGCACTCAAGTCTTTTGCAGTTGTCTGATTTAACACAGTGTTTATTAGGTCTTCCAGTAGTATTCAATTTGATTTTCATGGAAGCAGAAAACACTTTTCTATTTTGCACTCATATGTTACGATTTTTAGGTTATAATAAATTGTCATAAAACTAGATACATTCAACTAAAATGTGTATGAAACCTAGGTTTTTTTTTTTTTTTTTTTTTTTTTTTTAACAGTACTATATAGTACTAAGGGAAGCGTGGTCAGGCTGCATAGTGAGACCCTGTACCAAATACATAAAATATAAAAATAAAAACATAAAAATGCAATCAACATTTGAGTATAAGATTTTGTGTGGACAGATGCTTTCATTTTTTTTGGGCAATGATTTGAGAGTAGCTGGTGCAATTGTATGGTTAAATAATTAGTTGTTTGTTGTGTGCATGAAATCTTTACCAAATCCAAGTTTACCAGGATTGGTTTTTCTAGAATTGTTATTTTAGTTGTTATATTTAGATCTATGACTCATTTGTAATTAAGTTTTATATATAGTATGAAGTAACAATGAAAATTCCTCTTTAAAAAATACACACACATGACTATCCAGTTCTTTACTATTTGTTGAAAAGATGATCATTTCTTCCATCTTAGCAGCGCTGTTAAAAATCAATTGATTATGTATAATTGTATTTATGGATTCACTATTATGTTCCATTTATCTCATCATCTCTCTTTATACTAGTAATATGCTATCTTAACTCTATTGGTTTGTTTTTTTTTTTTTTTTCTTTAAACAACATCAGAGATTGAACTAGAGTTATTGCACTGAGCTATGTGCCCAGCCCTTTTTAATTTTTTTCTTTTGACATGGGGTTCCCAGTACATCCCAAAGTTGCCCAGACTTAATTGGAATGTAAAATTCTGCTGCCTCAGCCTTCTAGAGTGTTGTGATTATGGTCTTTTGCCTCAAGCTTTCTATAACTTAATTATGAATTTTTTTTTCTAGAAAATGTTTTGCTTATTCTAGATCCTTTGTACTTATTTACTGTGTTTTAGCATCAGATGGTTAATTCATACCAAAAGCCTGATGGGATTTGTTATTAGTATTACATGGTATTTAAATATAAATAGGAAGGGATAATATCCTAACAGTAGTGTTTCAGTCATGAAAATGCCTTTGTTTAGGTCTGAATTTTTCTAAATATTTTATACTTTTTACTGTATATGGTTTTATACATTTTATTGAAGATTCATCTTACCATTTTGATGCCATTTTAATGGTGTTTTAATGTTTGTTTTTATTACATTATATAGTCTTGATTTATGTATATTGATTTTTGTGTCCTGTAACCTTACTAATACTTATAAATTTTCAGGTTTCTATTTTGTCCTTTAGGGCCAGGGAGGTGGCTCAGTGGAATAAGTGCTTCCCTGGCAAGTGCAAGGGCCTGAGTTCAATCCCCAGTTCCACCAAAAAAAAAAAAAAAAAAAAAAAGAAAGGAGAATGTTTTGTCCTTTAGGAATTTCTACATTACCATGCATTCTATAATGAAAGTTTTACTTCCTGTTGTCTAATCTCTATGTTTTTGTTTTGTTTTGTTTTGGTTTTTTTTGGCAGAGCTGGGGATTGAACTTAGGTTCTTGCACTTGCCAGGCAAGTACTTATTGTACTGAGCTATCTCCCCAGCCCCTCTATGTTCTTGTTTTTCTTGCTTTATTTCATTTTCTAGAGCTTCCAGGAAAGTGTTGCATAGAAGTGATGAGGTGACTATTCTTGCTTCATTCTCAATCACAGGATGAAAGCATCCAGCCTTTTAATAAAATAGTGTTAGCTGTATGTGTTTTGAAAATATTTTTATGAGTGTTACGACTTGTGTTTAGATGTCCCCCCAAAGCTTCACATAGTCATAGGTGGGAATTTTTCAGAGCTGACTTGATCTAGAGAATGTGATGCTGGATTCTTGGTACAATTAAGGGCACTAGGATTAAGGGTGTGTATGCAAGGGTGAGTAGCCTGGATAATCTATAAGGTACTGAAGGAGGCTGGTCTCTTGCTTGTTTTTGCTGTTTTGACTGACATGAATGGTTTCTCTTCTGTAATGCTTATCTGCCATGCTTCCTTGTCCTAGAGTTAGCCTGTGATAGGCTGAAACCTCTGTAAACTGCGAACCAAAATAGTCCTTTCTTAAATAAAAAAAAAGTTCAGGAGATGTGGAGGATTTTGATTCAGCAAAAAGATAATGAGTTTGAGAAAGTTCTCTTTTCTTAGTTTGTGAAGATTTTTATCACAGATAGAAGTGGGGTTTGTTTATTTGCATGTTAAAGCAATCTTGTATTCCTGGTGTAAACTATATGGATATAGTAATTTTCCTTTTGTATATTGTTATATCCACTTAACTAAATTTTGTTTTCACCTTTGTGCTAATAAACAATGTGGTTTCTAGTTTTCCTGACATGTCTGTCTGATTGGAGATCAGTAATGCTTGTGTCAGAGAGTAAGGTAAGAAGTGTTGTCCTTTATTCAATACGCTTCAGAGTTTATTTGAATTACCTTTCTGAAGTGTAATTTCCTACTAAAATCAACCAAGCCTGTTATCTCTCAGAAGGTTTTGTTCTTTGGTTAGTTTTTTTTAATGGGATGATTTTTATTTATCATTTATTTATTTATCATTACCAACAAATTTCTTTGTTGGTAAAATGTTTTTATGTTAATCTATCAATTCTTAAATGAGATTTGATTAATTGTCTTTTAAGGGATTCATCCACTTCATCTGAATTATCAAATTTATTGGAATAGAGTTGTTTATAATTTTCCCTTTCTATTTGTATATTCTTTCATTTCTCATTTCTCCTTTTTTTTTTTTTTTAATGGGGGATTGGACTCAGGACCTTGCACTTGCCAGGCAGGCACTTAACGCCACCAACCTATCTTCCCAGCTCATTTCTCAGTTCTAATACTGGTAACTTGCTTCCTTTATTTCCTCTCTCATTTTCCTCTTAATCTGACTAAAGGTTTAGTAGATTATTTACACAAAGAATGAAATTTTGTTTTACTAGTTTTTCTGTATGTTCTCTCTTTTGTTAGTTTTTTTCTCTTTATAGATTTTTATTTACCAGTTTCTTAGGGTAAAGCTTAAGTCATTGGTATTCAATCTGCCTTCTTTTCTAATACTTTCATATGGTGCTATAGCATACCTTGCAGTAGTTAGAGCTCACTGTTTTGGTATGTTTCAGATTTATTAAGCTTAGAATACTCGTACTTCTTTTTTTCCTCCTGAGCTACCTGAAATGTGCTATTTTATCTTAAGTATTTATGGTTTCAAATTTCTTTCCTACCAAGGATTTTTGTTTTTATTCTGTTGTAGTCAACAAAAATACTTTGTGTAATTTGAATCTGTTAAGGTTTACTGACTTTATGACTCTAAATTTGGTTTATTATGTTAAGTGCACATAAAAGAATGTATATCTCTATCCTGTTTGGAGGTTTCTATAAACGGCAAGTGAGAGTTCATTATATTACTCTTTAGAGTACAAGACATGAAAGTAGAAAATTCTCCATATACAGGGTCTTGCCAACTTGCTCAAGCAGAACTTAACTTGTAGTCTTCCTTCCTCATCCTCCCAAGGGCGAAAGTGTGCCATACAGATACTGTCTTAAGGTAGCCAAGTGTTTAGAGTATTGTGTTACTTTGTTTTATTTTAATAAAAATTTTGTTTAATTTTTGTTTTTACTTTTAATAAATTGACCCCTATCCTTTTAATAAATTGACCCCTTATGACATAGCCTTTTTCTCTTTGTCAATATTATTTGCTCTGAAATTCCATTTTGTGGTCAGCATGGCCTTTCTAGCTTTCTTTTGATTTGTGATACTGTAATATATCTTTCTTTCACCCTTTTCCTTTGTATTTGTTTCTTTATTTAAAGTAATTTTGTTGTAGGCAGCATATAGTTTGCTCGTGTGTATTATCCAGTCTAACAATCTCTGTCTTTTTTTCATTAGGGTAGATAGGTCTCTTTTCATTACACACAATAAGTTTAGTTTAATTATAACTAAGGATTCAGTAAACCTTTGAGAAACTTGATGGTTTTCATCAAGTAACCTCATTCCTAAAATTTAATTTTCATTAAAACTTTTGTTTAGACTTCTTGCTTCTATGTTGGTAGGCCAACAGAAAAGAAAAATTAGAAATAAACTTGAGCTCCATTAAAGTAAAATGGTTTCCAAAGATGACGAATTATGCTGCAGAGAATTATTATGTTAGCTATGAAGGGTGAAATGAAGAATGGTATCTACAGGGTCACAAACCAAACTCAGCAAAATACATTAAGCAGGTCCCAGTATTACCCTAGTATGCTTTTGTAATGGCTTATATTGGGAGCAGGTTTTAGATCACACTTTTTTTTTTTTTTTTTGAGTTTTTTAAAATTTGGTTTTCTGGTGGAAACCCCATGAAAAGGCTACAGTACTTCCTTACCTGTATGGAATCTAATGTATCTTGAAGATTCTCCTAGGTGTGGAAACCAAGATGCTGTCCTGGTTATCTGTCACCTATATGTCTGGATTCTTTGCTCATTTATCTCTGTCCCCCACAGTTTTGACATTTTTAGAGGAAAAAAAATCCCTGAAGTCTAGGTCTGACAGACATAGACCATCATACTTAAAGGAAGTCTGTCGTGTGAGGCTTTAGCCTGTGATGTTCTGTATAATGTTATTAAGTTAGTAGAGAGCAAATCATATAAAATCTATACTGTTTTTCTCTCGTTTTAACATTGTCTTTTCATTGATTTCTCTGTAAAGAAACACATGAAATTCTTTGTGAACTAAACCTGTATAGGTTAATTTAGTATTGTCATATCAGTGTCAGCAATTTCCTTTCTTCCTCACTGATGCAAAGGATTAAGCGTAGAACCTTGAGCACACTAGGCAGGCATTCTACCACACAGCCTTAGCCTCTTATTAAAGCAAATTTAAGTATCATCACCTTTGTTTTATAACTGAGTTTCTAAAAACTTATGCATGCTTCCCCCCAATCCCATTCTGTGTTTGATCCCAAAGTGTAATTAGAGTGCTTTAAAATTATGTTGTCCAATTCAGGTGGACTAATGAGGTTATAGAATAAGCAATTTTGAGTAATTATTACTTCGCCTCATCTCCATTAATTTTATTAACCTATATTTTTCGTGATTACAGTTGGCATATTGAAGTGAACCAGAAATAGTAGATACTAAAAGTGATTTTGTTTTATCCTCTAATACTTCAATTATTAGTATTTCACATAATTAAAAATACAATTAAACATAGTGTATCAGTCAGTATAGACTAGAGAAGCAGATCTTACAAAAGATACACAAATGTGTAACAAATTACAAGACTGGCTTACGATGGTCGTCCCTGAGTCGGATGAGGCAGTGTACAGAGGCCGTCTGCACACTGGAGCAAGGATTCTGGCCAGGGTCTGGAGTTCACTGTAGTGTCCCAGGCAAGTCCTTATCAGGAGGCCGATGGGTCTGCAGTGCAAGGCTGAGGAGTCTACTGGAAGCCAGGAGATGGCATCCAAGGTGAAGGCAAAGACTGGAGCTCCTCTGAAGAAGCAAGAGCAGATCTGTCCTTGCTTTTTTCCCCTTTGTACTATCCAGGCAGTGAGCTCTGCAGGGTGAATCTTTGACATCTTAGGGTGTGGAATTGTTGAGCCAATTTAGGTAAATTTCTAAACTTCTCAAATTGACATGATCATCATACATACTTAATATCTAAATAATGTGTTGGGTTTTTGTTACTTTATGTAGCTGTCTAGAATTTTCCTATATCTGAAGTCACTGAGAATACCAATTATCATTGCCTTGTGGGTGTGTGGAAATAGAGAATATAGTTAACAGTATGTTAGATGATAGTTGTGAGTTGTATTATTGGTGTTTGTTTTTAAAATTTTTTGGATGGGGGCTTGTTTCACAAGACAAAAATCCAATGAAAAGTTTAGAAAATTCATGTTTTAAAATGAACCTCTAGAAGCTTATAAGCCATCACCTGTTTTTCATTTATTTTTAATTTTTCTCCTTTCTGGCTATACTGGGGCTTGAACCTTTTATTTTTTGTTTTTTCAAACAGGATCTTGATAAGTCACTAAGTTGCCTAGGCTGGGCTCATGTTACTTCCAACACATATCTGACACCTACAATTTAAAAAGAAGTTTATATCAGCTCACAGTTTCAGAGGTTTTTGTTCCAGGGTTGGCAGGGTTGCACAAAAGCATCATGATGGAAGCATATGGCATTGCAGGGCATCCAGGAAGAAAATAAGGGTCAAGTGCCAGAGTGGGAAAAGGGATGAGGGGCCCTATGTAGTATGCAGAATCGCACCTCCATGTCCACACTAACACACCCAGGGATGTGCTTTTCTAGTCTGTTAGGTGTTCTTAGTCCAGGGAAGTTAAAATATCAAGAGTAATGGTCACACTGTGATCCTCCTTTCTGCTTTGGCTTTCTAGAGTGCAGGGTTTATTGGCATATACCAAAACGACCAGCTCTACCTGATGTTAAAGAGTCATTAAAAGTATCCACTCAAAATAATAATAGAAAAACAAAAGTACACACCCAATTGGAAAGCCGCGTTTTCAAAAAGCATAAAGTATAAAATACTTTTTCAAAACTTTTTGCCTTAGCAGTAGTGATTATTTTTATTTATTTATTTTTGTTTGTTTGTTCTTGGTACCAGGGATTGAGTTTAGGACCTTGTACTTGCCAGACAAGTGCTTATGCCACTGAGCTGAATCCCCAGCCCAAGGAATTATTTTTGTAAACTAAAACTGGAATCTAGTCAGATTGTTTCATATATAGTTACAAAATGAATGTCTTTAACCTCCTTCAGAGTGAGCACTGAAACTTAATCAGAATGATTAAATTTTGCACTTCCAAGTGTTTTCTGACAGCTGATTCTCAAGAACAGCTTAAACACTCACATAGCAAGGGTTGCAGTGTCCTTCAAGAGCCTTTGCCTAGGCTTAAGAGACCTGCTTATTGAATTAGTTACATAAAGAGTATTTTCATCTGTATTTTTTCTCTTACTAATTAGCACTTTCATTGTACAAAATAATGTGTTTCATTGAAACACCCATATAAAATGCTTTGAACATATCCAGCTTCCTTATTACCCTTTTTAAAAATCTTCCCGTTGTCCTTTACTTCCTCTCTAATACTCACCACTACTTCTTTTTTTTTTTTTTTTTTTTTTTTTTGAGGTACCAGGGATTGAACTCAGGACCCTGCACGTGCCAGGCAAGCACTTATTCTACTGAGCTATCTCCCTGGCTTTGATCTTTTCTCTTTTCTCTCCCTCTCCCTCTCCTTCCCCTCTTCTCCTCTCCTCTCTCTTTCTTTCCTGGATTCCATGAGAGAAAACATGGATCTGCCTTATTTTTCTCAATATAATGCACTTACTTTCTTGCAAATAACATTTCATTTATCATAGCTGAATAATGCACCATTATTTACTTATACATTTTCTTTACCCATTTATTGATGGGCCTCTAGGCTGAGTTCATAACTTCTGAATATTGGTAAATTTCATACCTTGACTATTTAACTCCATAAACATAGATTTGTACATATCTCCATTGCATGCTGACTTTGACACATGTACATGAATTTAGGAGAGCTATCCCTGAGTCATAGGTTATTCTATTCTGTTTCAATGCTGCGAAGAACCTCTACACTTTTCCATAGTGCCTGTACTAAATCATATTCCCACCAACAGTGTATCAGAGTTCTTTTTGTTGTTTGCTTGCTAATAGCTATCATGACCTGGGTGAGATGGAACCTTTGTGTAATTTTGATTTGCATTTCCTTGATGACTGTTGAGTATTCTGTCATTTCATATGTTTATTGTCCATTTGTACTACTTTTGAGAAATAACTGCTTAGCTCATTTATTATTGTTTGATTACTTGTTCTTTTGTTGTTACTTTTTTGAGTTCTTTATGTATTCTGGATATAAGTCCTCTGTTGGATGAATAGCTGGTGCAGACTTTCTTTTTTTTTTAAGTTGTCCTTTCATTCTGTTGATTGTTTCCTTTGCTGTGCAAAAGCTCTTTAACTTGACTTGTCATTTGTCAGTTTGCCATTTATTAACCTTACAATTATTTCCTGAGCTGTTAGAGTCCTATTCAGAAATCATTGCCCTTACCAATGTCTTGGGGTTTCCCTTGTTTTTCTGTAAGTACTTTCAAACTTTGAGATCTTATGTTAAGCTCCTGAATACATTTTGAGGAGGGAGGGAGAGGGATCAATCTAGTTTCAGTCTTCTCCAGGCCAATATCCAGTGTTCCTACAACCATTTATTGAAATTATATCTTCTCCAACATGTAATTTTAGTTCCTTTGCTCAGAATCAGAAGCATGGCTTTATTCCTGGGTCCTTAGTTACATTCTATTGGTCTTTGTTTTAGCTCTGTGCTATTTTTCTTAGGAAAGTGTGTGTAGTATATTTTGAAATCAGGTTTTATGAATTTTAGGATTGTTTCTTCTAATTCAGTGAAAAATGCCATTGGTATTTTGGTGAGAGATGACATTGAATATGTAGATCAGTTTTAATAGTAGGGCCAATATTCTACCAATTTGTGAACATTCAGTCTTTTCAACTTTGATATCTTCAGATTCTTTCTCCACTGTTACATTAATTGCACTGTTTGCACTTTGTGATATATAAATGGGTTTAGGGTTGCAGTTTGGGCACTTATTTCTGAAAGATTTTCCTTCACTAGGCCAGACTTACTCCTTTTATTGTGTGTGTGTGTGTGTGTGTGTGTGTGTGTGTGTGTGTGTGTGTGTGTGTGTGTTTTAGGCTATTGTGAAGGGGACTGTTTTCTAAAAGTTTCATTTCAGCAATTTATCACTGGTATATGGAAAGTTACCGAAATCTTTTTTTTTTGCATTTCTCTATTTTGTTGAATTTGTCAGTTGTTATAGCTTGTGTTTAGGAGTTGTTCCCCCCTCAAAGCCTCATGTGGTCATAGGTGGGGCTCTTTTCAAAGGTGGCTGGATCTAGATCCTGTGGGATTAAGGGTGTGTGATTAAATTAGTCTACCAGTCGGTTTGACACCTGCCCTAAACTGGGCAGCCTAGATAACATATAAAAGGGAAGGAAGAATGAAGGTGCTATTAGTTTGTTACTTTCTGCATTCTGCCTGCCATAAACTCTTTCTCCTCTGTGATGCCCCTCTGCTATGCTATTGTGCCTTGGAGCCAGCCAACTGTGGACTGAAACCTCTATAATCTGCGAGCCAAAATAAACCAACCTATCCTCCTTTAACTTTGGGTATCAGGTATTTTGTCTCAGCAACAAGAGAAAAGTAATTAAGGCACCAGTACTAAAAAAGTTTTGAATGTTGAGTGTGGTAGCACACACCTGTAATCCCAGCACTCAGGAGACTAAGGCAGGAGGATCACCAGAGTTCAAGGCCAGCCTGGGCACCATCAGTATAGTCCATACCCTGAAATACATAGCAAGGCCCTGTCTCGGAATAAAAAGAACTTTTGGTATTTTTTTTTAGGGTTTCCTAGGTATAGAATCGTATCTGCAAAGAAAGATTTTAGCTTACTTGTATCTCTTTTATTTCTTTCTCTCTCCTGATTGCTCTGGGTAAAGTTTCTACTCCTTTGTTGAATAAGAGTGGCTTGAGTGGACATCCTACATCATTCTTGATTTTAAAGGGAATGCTTTCAGTTTTTCTACATTCAATGTGATGTTAGGCATAGCTTTGTCATGCGAACTTTACTATGTTGAGTTGTGAACTTCTATACCTGGTTTATTTATCTTTTAAAAATAAATAGACATTGAATTTTATCGGGTTTTTAATACATCATCTGAAATTATCACGATTTAAAAAAAGTACCTCTATGTGGTGAATTAAACTTACTCATTTCTGTATATTGAATCACCATTGTATTCCTGGATAAAACCGAGTCAATCAATCATGATTTGTATTCTGTTTATAAATTAAATGATTAATTTGATTTGAAAATATTTATTGAGGATTTTTCTTTTCTTTCTTTTTTTTTTGGTGGAACCAGGAATTGAACTCAGGCCCTTGTGCGTGCCAGGGAAGCGCTTTTTCTACTGAGCCATCTCCCTGGCCTCCTTATTGAGGATTTTTAATCTATATTCATCACTGGTGTTGGTCTATAGTTTTCTTGTTCCTTTGCTGGTTTTCATAGCAGAGTTATATAGCTTCATGGAATCAGTTTGAAAGAGTTCTTTGTTTTCATTATATGGAATAGTTTGAGGAACCTTAATAGTAGTTCTTTAAAAGTGTGTTAAAAATAGGGAGGCATGTTATCAAGTGACAGAGGTATTGTATCACGACAGGAATGAGAATCTTTTCTATTTCCACATAGAACACAGTTATCAATTTTGGTCCCACAAAAGATAAGGTATTTACTGAAATTTCTTGTTGAGGCAACAGTAGAAATAATCATGTTGGAGTTATATAGGCTTTTCCTTTTTAAAAAATACACAAAGCAACTATAGAAAATTTCCAGAAATGTTAGAAAGGCATTTTAATGGAGAATTACGTCATAGGAAAACGTCTAGGCTGAAGACCAAATGAAAAATAGGCTACCAGTGTAACTCTGACTCCAAAGTGTTAGTAAGAGAGAAAACTTGAATTACCAGTTTTAGATAAAGTAAGCTTTAAGTACTCTTATAATGTTCAGGTGGTACTATATAGAAAGTTCTGATCTAGAAGAATACAATTTCTGAACTAGAAGATAGAAATGTAGAAGTTTCAACACAAAAATATCAGCTGATGTCAAAAAGTGAATGAGTTTAAGAAGATAGAGCAAGTTAAAAATAAAGAGCAGAGCTTCAAAGTAAGATTTTGAAAGCATCAGTGTTTGGTGTAGAGAAAGTATATTGTTGGTTTTGGTGAAACTATTTTCCACGTGTTTATTAATGAGCATTTGAAGTGTTTTTGGCCCTGTTGTCCAGTATTAAGTATTCATAATTAGTTCAGTGTAAGAGATAAACAGGTGTAAGACATAAACTTGCCTCATTCTTACTGCTATGTCTTTAGAATCTTTTTGAAAACATAATGAGTTTTTACTCACACAGCACATAGTCAGATCTTACTATTATAAAATTCATTTAACTAAAATAAATTTCTTCTGGAGTTTTTTTCCTAAGGTAAAAGTAAAGATATAACATGGAAAATATGAAGAAGACATAAAGGAAATTATTCTGGGAAGACATTTAAATTCTTAAAATGCAGACGTTGGCAGAAAATTATAACAGAAGGCATTCAGTTATATGTAAACTTCGTAATCCATCCAGCTAAAAATATTAATTTTGATATTAAACTGGTAGGAAGATTCAGAGATTTCCTCAACTCTTAGCAGAAGTCCAAACTACTATTAAAATACATGTGTTCTGGTTGCTTGGAATAAATACCATAACCAAGAAGTTTAAAGCATTTTCAAAATCAAGAAAGAAATGCCAGCATTGCCTATGAAGCTGAATTATTTTTGCACTTCAACAACTGCACCTGGTGTTCCATTCACTAGTAAGTAAAAAGAATAAGGAGTAACTAGTACTCAACTCCAGCTGGGATTGGAAATCATTACTCAAAACCTAATCCAACAGCTGCTTGAAAATTAAAATGAGCAATGCTCAAAACTTCCTGTTATTTCACTGGAGTTTGATGCACATTATATTCCAGAGCAGAGGTTTTTAGTATGACAGTGCACCATAATTAGTTGGGGTGCTTGTTAAAATACAGATTACTGCCTTCCCTCCTTTGCTAGGTAACATCAGGGTCTAAGAATTTAGTCCAGGTGACACTGATACAATGGTGTGGATACTGTAAGAATCAATATTCTATTTGTTGTGTTTTGATGTTGAACATTTATATATATTTATTGGCCATTTGTACTTCTGAGACATGTTTATTTCACTTGCACATTTTTTGATCAGATCTTTTAGGGAGAGTCCAGTATTTAATTCTTTATATATTCTAGATATTACTCTTCTATCAAAAGAGTAGCTGCAAAAAAATTGCTCCATTCTGTAGGATTTCTCTTCATTCTGTTGGTTCTTTTGCTGTGCAAAACCTTTTTAATTTGATAGAATCCCATGTGTTGATTCTTGATGTTATTTTTTTGTGCATTTGGGATTCTGTTTAGTCCTTTGTCTTCAAGAGTTTTACCTGTTGTGTCTTCTAGTAAATTCTGTTTAACATATAGATCTTTGATCCATTTTAATATTTAGTATATGCTGAGAGATAAGGATCTAATTCAGTCTTTTCCATGTGGATATGTGGTTTTATCACCACCATTTATTAAAGAGGCTATCCTTGTTCTAGTCTGATTTTGGCCCCTTTGATCAAATAGCTGCATATTCCTGGTGTTTCTGCATCCTTGGTTCTGTTCCATTGGTCCACATGTCTGTTTTTGTACCAATACTATGCTGTTTTTATCACTGTTGCTTTGTAGTATAACTTTAAATCCAGGATTCTGATGCCTCCCTTTTTGTTGTCATTTTCCAGGATAGTTTATCTGTTCTGAGTCTCTTATTGTTCCATATGCTCTTTGGATTACTTTCTGCAGTTCTGAGAGGAATGCTCTTGGTATCTTGATTGGGATTGTGTTAAATCTGTATTTAGTTACTTTCCTCTCCTTGCTGAAACAAAATACTGCACACCCAAATTAGGGAAGGAAGGGCTTATCTAACTTACAGTTTCTATTCAGTCCATAGTCAGCTGACTGTAAGGCACGGTGGCATGGTACAGGGGCCACAGCTCAAGTTGATGGAAGACCACAAGAGTAAGGTGGGGGGCAAGCTTCTTTTCTTCCCTTATGTTGTAAGCAGGTTAGTCCTCCCCCTGCCAGGGTAGGTGTAACACTCACACCATCTCCCATGCACAGGATGAGATCTTTACAAAGTAAGGATCCTAGCTGGCTGCTGAGTCACTTAATTAAATCTCTGAACTTCTCAAGTTGACATAGTGTATCAACCGTTACAATCTGTGTATCAATTTGGCCATATGGCCACTTTTATTATATTGAAAATACAATTTTTATTTGAAAAAATAACCAATAGAATACCTATGTTTATTCTGACTCTAGGGTTGCTGGCAGAAATTTTCTCAAAAATAAACAATGAACTTGTAATTTTAAGCAAAACCACTCATATTGGTTGCCAATTATAAAATTAAAAAAAAAAAAAAACTTCTATCTGCCACTGTGAACATGACAGCTTGCCAAAACTTAAGACGTTTCTGATAAGATTGGCAGTGATATACTAACTGTGATTTTTCAAATTGTGTGATTAAATGTATTAACATTTGGAGAGTCTGCCTTACTCCATGAACCTGTATTTTTCTTGCAGCATTGTAAAGTAGATCAATATAGTCTTCTGTGTTTGTTCGTATGAGTACGAATAGTGTATTTTCATTAATTTGATTTTCTATCACATTGCAAATACCTTTTAAGAAACTAGGGCTGGTGAGATAGCTCAGTGAATTAAACACCTGCTTTGGATCAAACCCTGGTCCTATATGTCATGCTGGCCCTACCTCAAGGACACATTGAGCTGGTGGCAGAGTCTGGGTATGGCGGCATACACCTGTAATCCCAGTGCTGGGAAGGTTGAAAAAAGGATCACCAAGAGTCAAATCTGCATAGTGAGAACCTGTACCAAATACACAAATGAAGGGGAAGGAAAAAAAAAAAAAAAAAACACGAACACATGTTGAATTTTAGCATAATGTCAAAAAAGAATAATCCCAGGGCTAGGGAGATACCGTGACAGTCTAAAAGCCTGCTCGGCAACCCCAGGGACCCAGATTTTAATTCCCAGTACCGCAGGCCATGCTGGCACTAAAGCAGGTATGGTGGCACACACCTGTAATCCCAATGCTGGGGAGGCTGAGACAGGAGGATTGCTATGAGTCTGAGCTACATAGCGAGACCTTGAACCAAATTAATATATAATTTTTAAAATATATTTTAAAAATTTCCATTGATCTGAAAGGCAGTTAAATACATCTTTTTCTGATTGTGTTTATAAGAATATAGTTTTTATCATAGACTTAAGCCCAAATAGTAGGTGGTAATATTTCCAATGAAAAAGCAAGTATGAGAATCTGTTTTTTTTCGTATTAAGCCGAACATT
This sequence comes from Ctenomys sociabilis, assembly GCA_004027165.1. Classification (NCBI taxonomy): domain Eukaryota; kingdom Metazoa; phylum Chordata; class Mammalia; order Rodentia; family Ctenomyidae; genus Ctenomys; species Ctenomys sociabilis. The sequence goes on along the minus strand of PVKA01012047.1, from coordinate 44,801 downwards.
TAAAAAGATTTGTAAAAATTAATGAAATAGTATCACTACTTAGTTTTTGTTTTAGAAATAAAACTTTTTTACAGACTTGTCATTTGCTAACATACCTTGTTATTTTTGAAGTGAGTTAATTAAGGTTCTCCAGTACCAGGGATTGAACCCAAAGCCTCTGCACTGAGCTACATCTACTGACCTTTAAAACAATTTTTTTTGAGACAAGGTCTTGATAAGTTGCTCAGACTGAGCTCAAACTTTCAGTCCTTCTACCTCAGCTTCTCAGAGTGTTAGGATTACAGGCATGAGCACCATACTTGTTTATGTATTGAAATAGAATCTCTTATTACTTATGACCTGTAAGTATGTACTGATAAAGGAGAAATTAATGCCATAGCTTTAGGAATACAAAAGCTATGTGTTCAGGGGTTCCTTGGTTCAGCTGTCATCAGCGCAGAAGTCTACTCTAGATGTTTCTTGTCAGGTCCTCATAAACTTCTGAGAGAATCTCCAGAGCCTTCTTATGACTTACAAAGCCCATTTTCCATTGAGGCCAGTCTCCCTTGATTCTTCCTCTTTTCACAATGATTTTTCAGATATTTCAAGATACTTTTAGTCAGTCCTTTTTTAGCTTTCCTACCAGTTCTTTGTGTGGTATGGTCAGTCCAGCTTATGCACATTCTGAATGGCCTCTAGGTTTTAGTGTATGCCTGAAATGATACATAATATCATTCTGTAATTGAATACCAATTTCTTGGGAACTGTTTCTTCCTGTGACTTATGACAGTAATGCTCATTTTAGTTAGAAACCTAGGCCTAAGTATCATACAGATCAAGATTTCAGTTCTTTGAAGATCTCTGGATAATCCCTTAAATTTTAAACAATTGTAGTAATAAAAGAAGTAATGTATATTTTGATATGTAATACTATTCCTTAAGCACAATAATTAGGAATAGTTGCTTTTCTGATCATTGTTATCAACATAGATTAGAATTATATTTTTGCACATGCTTTATATTACTGTTGTTTAATAATTTTATTTTAAAAATCTAGTATTTTGTTTTTATCAGTTTGTGCTACTACCCAGGCTTTCATCCATTTCCTCATTATTCATCTCTGATACTGAAAGCCAGCCCCATCCTTTCAAGTCTTAATTTATCTAGTGTATTTTCTAGAAAAATTTCCCCCATTTCTTGGATCTAGAAGTATTTTGTTCTGATGACATGTGCTACAATGCATTTATTCAGTTTTGTACAAGATGAAAATTGAAAATAGAACAGTTCATTTAAGAGGTTTTTAAAAAGGAAAAGGATGATTTGATGATGTTGTTTTTTTATTTTTGTTTTTTTAGCAGAACCAGGGATTGAACTCAGGCCCTGGAGCTTGCCAGACAAGCGCTTATTCTACTGAGCTATCTCCTTGGCCCTGAAAAGGATGATTTGAGACACTGTGTCTTGAAAAAGAAATAGCAGGTTAATTGGACACTCACATCCCGCATTTGAGATTAGCGTATTCAGGTTATTGACACGTATAAAGAACAAAGCCGTAAGTCAGAAGCTATGATTCTGAACTACTATTTTGTATTTTAAACATAGATACTATGCACAAGCATTGATGGCAGGTAAGGGAAATGGTCATAGATGAATATAATCTTCTAGAAATGCTGTCCTCAGAAGATAGATGATGGCAGATCTGATTCTGGTCTTATACCTCTACTGCATTGAATACAATAAAAATCAAGGCAGATTGGCATTTTTTTCTGAAATACAGTTTGGGAGAGATTTTATTTTGTGATTTTATTAATGCATCTTATATGCTGGTGCTTTTATAGAGCAAACAAGGTTTTATAATGGACCTGCTCCAGGCCTCTTATCTACATATTATCCCACAAGTGAGGAAAGACTTTTGATTTTTCCCTCTTGTTCAAGAGTGCTACTTACAATATTATACAATTATGAATTTTGAAGATATTTCAAAACTTACATTACTTTTTACTAATTTTCAAGAAAATCTTTGAAGTTTTGAAATAATTTTATGTGTCCAGAATCTTGGAAAACTAATGTTTTGCTTCTTGATACATATAAGACAGTATTCTTTTGTCCTTTTTTCTAACTGTAATATAATTTACTATGTCTGTTTCCTAAGATTATTACAGAAACAACTGCAAAATGCCCTTGCAACTCCAAAATAAGATACTTAAAACAAAAAAGAATTTAACAGGAAAACTAGGTATTTCTATAATGTTTTCATATTGCATTTAACTGTGAGGCTTTACTTTCTAATTCATTATACAAAAATACTAAATCTCAGGCTGTCTATAATGGAGAACATGGACTTGGATCAAAGTTACCCTAGAATATTTTCTGCTGTGCTTCGTGTTTAGGTGCCCCCTCAAAGCCTCACGGACTCATGAGGTGGCTTCTAGAGTTTGTGATTAATTCATGATCCAATGCTGGGAGTATGAGTGTGAGTGCTAAGCCTACCCTGGGACAGACAATCTGCATACAAATGTAAGGAGAGAAAAGCTTGCTAGCTGCCACAGAAGCTGCTCCCCCCTTTGCTCTTTGTTGTTTTCCTTTATTCCTTGCCTTATCAAAAGTTTTCAGAGCATTGACTATAAAGACTAGCTAGTATGACAGTAGTAACAAGAGAAAAACATTCCCTCTTCAAAATTTTATTTTTGAGTGTTAAATATTGCTGACAGATAGGTTCTGGCTTTTTTTTTTTTTTTTTTTGGCTGGGGGGGCGGGTAGGGAATAGTAGAGATTGAATAGAAGGGTGCTCTACCTTGTTGTACATTACAGGCACCTTGTATTTTTATTTTGAGACAGGCCCTTACTTGATCTTTCTGTCTCAGCCTCCCAAAGCATTGGGCTTACAATGGGCCAGCATCCACTCCCTGAGCTATGGTTGTGTCTAGTTGTCCAGTCCCCCTTACCCCCAACTGAAACCTCATGCAATAATGGAGCAGACTTCTAGAGCTTGTGATTAATACATGATCCTCTCAGTGCTGGGATTGTGGGTGTGAGTGCTTCACCAGCCTGGAACACATAGCCTGAGTGCAACATAAGCGAGACAGACTTGCTCTCTGTTGCCTTCGTTGCTGCTGCTCCTCTTTTGCTTTTGCTATTTTGCTGTTTTCCACTGCAGTGAACTGCTGCTCTCTGCCATGAGCTGCTTTGCCTTGGAGCCAGCTGAGTATGGACTGCATCCTCCACTAACTGTGAGCTTAATAGACCTTTCCTTCTTTAACTTTGGGTGTTAGATGTTTTGTCCCAGCAATGAGAGAAAAGTAACGTAGATACCGTCCTAAAATCAGTAATCTGCTGTTGATTAACTTCCTTGAAACCCAGTTTCGTCATCTAAATGGCTCATAACCTAAAATAATGCAAATAAAACAAAATGGCAAAGAACATATACATATAAAGCACTTAAAACAGAATTTTAAGTTACATAGATCAATGTTGAATTTCTTGGATTACTAAAAGAATATTGTAACTAATATAAGAATTTCATATTCATGTTAGAAATAAGTATGAAATTTGTCATCAAGTTTGGCAACTACATTACATAAAATAAAACTTACATTTTAATTTAGTAACATTATCAACAAAAAATAATTATGTCAGGTTATTGGATTAATAGGATATTTAACAATTAATATTCTTTCTTAATAGATATATTTTCAATGCTATTTTGTCACTCATTAAATTTGGCAGTAAAATTGATTTTTTGTAACGTTTTTATTAATGTATTAAGTGATCAAAATGTGCATTGGAATATTTATATTAAAAAATTTATTGAAGACCCATTACTGTTACTCTCCCTCAGAGTACTCTCCCTACTTCAGACACACTGTGTCGCTCTTGCCACTTTCTGAAGCAGTTCTACAAGTCCTCTTCTGTGTGATCCAAGTAAACAGTGAGTGCTGTTGCTGAGGGCCACCTTGAGAATACAGTCTGGTGAAAACAGTGTGCTGTGGCTTTCTACTCTATATTAGCAGCTATTACTGTGTAACTTCTAGCTCTTCTTCAAAATCAGAATAACCAGGAAGGTAAGCAGAAGCTGTTCAGGACGTCATAGCAGCTGTGACAGCACTAGACCCTTGTGAAATCACGAGTGCTACCAGAACTGCGTCAGAAAGGGGTGGGATTTGGAACAGATTATTAACAGTGTGTTATTTCCTGTAATAACTTAAAATTTAAACAGTCACATTTTTTAATTATACCTCATATGCTTAGCATGAAAGTATAATGTATATGCAAAATATATATTTACAGGGTCCTAGCAAAAGTGATCCAAAAATTTAAAGAAACTAAGAATAAGTGAATTTTATGAACTGTCTAGTGTTTCTTAAACATTTTAATGTAACTTATTAATTTGACCTCAATTATTTTGTAGTTTGTATCAGTTTTTTAAATGAATTCACATATGTAAATTAGCCATTTGGATTTTGAGAGCATCTTGCTGTGGAGGCCAGCCTGGCCTGAACACAAATGCCCCTGCTTCAGCTTACCAAGTCTAGGGTTACACATGTGAATCACCCTGCCAGACTAAATTCACTATTTTAAAGTGAACAATTTACTGGCATTCAATAAATTGACTTGTATTTAGTTCCAAAATACTTTCAACTCCAAAGGAAACCTCATAACCACTAAGCAGGTGTTCCCCATTGTTCCTCTCATCTCCAGTGACCACAAATCTGTTTCTATGGTTTTAACAATTGTGGATCTTTTATGTAACATAAAAACCTTTAGTGGCCGGCTTCTTTCTCTTAATATTCTTGAGGTTCATTCATATGGTAGCTTCTGTCAATACTTTGTGCATTTGTTGTTGTAGTGCAGGGATAGAACCCAGGGACCCCCTTCCATGAGCTGCATTTCCAGTGCTTTTAGTTATTTAGGGATAGGCCTAAGTTGCGCGGGCAACAACAGACTTGGGCTCTTCCTCCCACAGCCTTCTGAGTAGATGAGGTGTACACATTCATGAGTACTTCATTCCTTTTTAAGGTCAAATAACATATTGCTGTAAATATATACTGAAATTAGTTTATTCATTCATCTGTTGATGGATGTTTGGGTTTTATCACTTTTTGAATATAAGCATTTGCTTGAGTGCCTGCTTCCACTTTTTTTTATGTAATACTAGAAATGGAATTGCTAAGTCAGAATCTGTTTAGTTTTTTGAGAAGCCCCCAAACTGTCTCTAATCATACATGTACCATCTTACATTCCTCTAGCAATGTTGTTTTTGTTTAATTACACTATTCTAGTGAGTGTTAGTGGTTGTTACATTGTGGTTTTGAGTTGCACTTCACTGTTGACTAAAGGCATGTTAAACATCTTTTGATATGTTTTTACTATTTGTACGACTACAATGTTTGGACACTGTTTGGACACTATTCTAGTGTGTGCATGTGGTATGATAAATTTACCCCTCAGTCGTGTTTTAGTTGCATGCCATGCATTTTGATGTGCTTTATTTTCACTTTTGTCCATTTCCATGTACTTTGAAGGTTTATTTTGGGGGAGTTTGTTTTGCATGTTTGCTTTTTTTTCTATATATTTTGTACAGATTACCTTTTGATTTATCTATTTAGCATGTTTTGAATTTAAAATCCTCATATTGGTTTCCGTGGTTTATTTTTATGTATTTCATTATATAAATATTGCTTGGCTGTTTGTTGCTGTCATTTAACAAAGTCAAATGAAATCTAGAAACTCCGCCTCCATTTTATGTCCCTCTGTTCTCCCGTTTACGATATAATCATCTTAAATGTATGCTTCCCATACGTTTAAAACCATATCACACAATATCATAGTTTTGGATTTATCTGTCAGGTATACTTTCAAAAACTCAAAAAGTCTGTACATCCGCACTTTAACTCTCTATTTTTGTTTTTCTTATGTTGTAAAGTTCTGTCTCATCCTTTCTACTTAGAGATCTTTCTTCAGCCAATCTTTTAGGGTAATTCAACTTGTAATAAATTTTCTTTACTTTCACTCATATGAAGAATTTTCGCCTTCATTCCTAAAAATTATTTTCTCTGATATAAGGCTTTTACTTCAATACTTGAGAAAAGATGTGTACTTCCTGTGACTTTCCTAGTTTCTAGTGAGAAATAGGCTGTCATTCCTGTTTTTCCTCAACAGACTTCATTTTCTCTAGTTGCGTTCAAGATTTCTTTTTCAGAAGTTTAATTGTGGTATGTCCTGGCCTAAATAGATATTTTTGGTTTTTATCTTACTTGGAATTCATTCAGCTTCTTGAATCAATATGTCTATGTCTCTTGGTAAATGTGTCAAGTTTTCAGCCAGCATTCCCTTGAGTATTTTTCAGTCCTATTTTCTTTCTCTGTCCTTCAAAGACTCTTAAAACCAACATAAGATCTTCATTACAGCACAATTACTGGAGGCTCCCTTTGTTACTATAACTTCTTTTGTCTTTTTTTCTTCACTAAGTTTTCTCACACATCTTCCATTCATTAAAGAATAATTATTTTACTAATGGTTTTTTTTACCAAGGTTTTTTTTTTTTTTTTATGTATTTGGTACAAGGTCTCACTGCACAGCTTGGACTCATAGCGATCCTCCTGTTTTCAGCCTCCCCAGTACTAGGACTATTAAATAATTTAATGAGTGGTTATAACATTCTTATACCAAATAAAAACAAAAAATCCTCAGGAAATCAGTACAGAAACAAAATATATAAACAAGAACCAAAGAGAAATTTTAGAACTGAAAAATACAATAGCTAAAATAAAAAGTTAAATGAATAGGTTTAGTAGCAGAATGGAATGGAAGATGTGTGAGAAAACTTAGTGAATGAGAACAAAGATCTGTACTAATATTGTTTAGAAAAGAGATTATTTATGCATCTTGTACTCTGAATAACTACTATGAGAACAACAATATGCAATGCATTGATTATTGTAACTGTCCTACTAACCTGTTTTGAAACTGTCTCGTTGCTGTTTCTTTCTCAATAAAATTAGTTAAAAAATAAAAAGACTATACCAAATAAATAAATATATTTTAAAAATGAAAAAAAATAGTTTTCATTTCTCAAAAAAAGAGAAAACTTAGTGAAGAAGAATACAAGACAAAAGAAGTTACCCAATTTGAATAGCAAGAGGAAAATAAACAGAAAAAGAAAATAGCAACAAAGGGCGTGTTAGTCTGTGGTTCTTTCAAGCTTGCCTCTTGTACCTCTAACTCTGGGATGTATGAGGCAAAAAGAAAACTTGGAGAACCCCCACCAAAAACAACAACAGCAAATAATCCAAGGCCTGTTTGTCAGCAATATGTAACACTCAAAAAGAAAATTTTGAGGTAGGAATGTTTTTCTCTTGTTACTGCTGTTATACTAGCTAGCATTTTATAGTCAGTGTCTGATGAATTTTGATAAGGCAGGGGATAACTGAATCCTAAGCAATAAATTTCAAAATCTTAAATTATATGTGATTTCTTTTCTAAGTGTATTTTTTACTATAAAGTTTACTATTCCTTGTAATCTGATTGGAAATTCATTTAGGCCATAGAAATTTTTTTTACAGTGCAAAATGACTTTTGAACCACATGAAAGTATTCTTTGGTCTCCACTGTATTCACATGTGAATCTGTTATTCTTCAAACATAATTCTAAAGCTATCAGAACATTTCTTGATCTGCTCTTCCTTAGTGGTTTGTTTGTTTGTTTGTTTTTTCAGTACTGGGAATTGAACTCAGGACTTTGTGCTTGCCAGGCAGGTGCTTATCCAATGGGGCTATCTCCCCGGCCCTCCTCCTTAGTTTTTGAATAAGGAAACTGTTCTAGGTGAGAACTGTTTTAGAATCAACTAGGTAGATCCTTATAAAATCATAAGCAATTTGCCCATATTTCCTATATGTTTTTGCTTTTTTTCTTTTGTCTTTGTGTCATTTCTCAGTATGGTCCTATATTCACTGTTCATAATTTTCTTGTACTAGCCGGGCATGGTGGCACATGTCTGTAATCCCAGCACTCGGGAGGCTGAGGCAGGAGGATTGTTGTGAGTTTGAGACCATCCTGAGCTACAAAGTGAGCTTAAGGCCAGCCTGGACTGCATAGTGAGACCCTGTCTCAAAAAAGACAAAAATAAATTTTCTTGTACTATCATTAAAAACTAGCCGGGTGTGGTGGCACACCTTAATACTAGCACTCTAGATGAGTGAGACAAGATTGTAAATTCAAGTTCCATCTAGGCAAATCAGCAAGACCTTAACTCAAAAGACTGGGAATGTAATTCAGTGCAATCTATCCGGTAGGAAAACAAAAACTTAGTTCCATCTTTTTCTCTGCAGAAAGGGCTTTCGCAAGACATGAAGTTCGAGAAAGTGAGCAGCGACATACACTGGATGGACCTCGGCAGGATGCAGCATTAGACGAAGAAGAAGAAATGGTGATCATTTACAATAGAGTTCCCAAAACTGCAAGCACTTCATTTACAAATATTGCTTATGATCTGTGTGCAAAGAATAAATACCATGTTCTTCACATCAACACTACCAAAAATAATCCAGTGATGTCATTGCAAGATCAGGTAATTAACACTTAAGGGATGCACAGATGTTGTTTGGTATGTCCTCAAATTTTATATCTGAAATGGATAAAGTATTTTAAAGGGATATCTATGTTGGTTTTAATGAATTATAAGCCTTTTATAGGAAAAGACAAACCAACTTGTGTGTAATTTTATATCCTGCACAGTATTTAGTGGCACATTTCCTTGCATATAATATATAATCGAGTATTTGTAAAATTAGTGAATAATAAATTTTTGAAGAAAATAATTTTTTATTAAGCATAGTGTCATTTTAAGAAAATAAAGGGTTGGCCAGATAGCTGCTTAGGCATATGCAGTGGCCGGGGTTTGATCCCCTGTATGCTGTGCCAGCACCACCCCCAGGGTGCCCTGAGCCAGTGACTGAGATTGGGCATGGTGGCATGCACCTGTAATCCCAGCACTTGGGAGCTGAAAACAGGAGAATCATTATGAGTTGGATCTACATAGTGAGACCCTGTAAGCCCTGTGCTAAATACAAAAAATAAATATTTTTGCCAGGATACCCTGCAATAAAAATTATTATATTGTTTCAGTTTATGATAGAGATACAGGTTTTGAAGATTTTAACTCAATTTTGTGACTTCCAGAATCTCTTTAATTTTATATAAATTATATCTCTTCAAATTTATATAAATAATAATCCAAGCCTCTGGAAGATCAGGGATTGTGGCTCATGCCTTTAGTGTGATCCTACTTTTTAAACTCTCAAGAAATTTTAAGATAAACATATGGATGGATAATTTTATAGATTGTATTTAAGAAAAGTAGAAGAAATTGTGAAATCAAATTTACTCATCTCTAGCAGCAGTGCCCACATTTCTCCCACACCTGGAGTTTTGACTGTAATTAAAAATAAAGTTATCTGTAATTAGTGAAGGGGCTAAGAGTTAGACCCCATGAGAAAAAAGATGGTATTGAAAATACTATATAAGTTCAGATGCCATATTAGAATAGCTTTATTGATAATAAATTATTTATTATCAGTTATAGTTCTGAATAATTGGTATTTATCCATTTGAAAATAGCTGACATTGTTTTATTGTCAGAGTTGACTATTTTCCCACAATTAAGCATACGTGTATCCTTTACACTGAGGCAGGAGAGTAACTTTGATGCATGAGGTGACGGTTGACCTGGCAAGGGAGCTGTTTATGAAAACTAATGGTATATGGCATTTCATCCCCTTTGTGATTCTTAGCTTTCTTCAGGATCCATCATTACTGTTTTTGGTAGAACCAAAAATACTCATCTGTCAACCAGACCAGGTAATTCTTCTGTAAATGAGAAGAAAGACAAGCATTTTTAGCTAAGTGGCTTATAAAACCTATTCATTATGTAATATTTTCTATCTCAAAGGCAAGCATCTTTAATATTCTATTTTATACAGCAAGTACTAGGTTTTAAATTTGTTTGCATTATTGCTTTCATAATTCATCTTCATTTAAAAGGAACATGCTTTCATGTTCACATAATTTCAGATCCCAAGAGTTTTTTGTAGAAATTTGTTCAGTTTTTAGAGTTATTTTATGTCTAGCATTATAAAGTTTTCTGACAGCTACAAGATATCTGGCAATGACATTAACCACTTTTTTCATGAAATACAGATCTGCAGAAACTCTCTACATGCGACATTTATCGGCATCACATAGTGGTATATTTTCCCAGTTGAATTTGGCTGAGATAAAGCTTCTGTTTTCCTTTCAATAGCTTGTTATATACAGGAAAAAGGAAATGCTGTCTTTGAAGCAGTTTGATTACATAATGTATGACATTTAAAACATGTAAGGCAGAGTAGAAGCACAGTCTTACTCAGCTGACATACTTCCAATTGGCAGTTCAAAACCTGGCATAAAGAGTGGCTTATATAAAAGATGTGGTCTAATATGTAATAACTGTATTTTGTTATACATATAAAAGCTTTTTTTTAAAAATCAGATCATATTTACTGGTTCTTTTTTGCTTTGCCTGATATATTAAGTAACTGCATTTTTATTTTCCTTTAAATTTAGTAAGTCATCCAAATGTAAACTTTTATTTTTTAATTATAAAAATGGAATTCCTTTTAATTCAAAATAATATGGTTTAAAATAATGTAGTAATTATCATTGGTTCTAAAACATTGCTAGGATGTCATTCTTATAAATCAGAAAATATGCAGTAAAACTACAGGGAAGCAAAAACTATAGAAACAAGTCTGAAAATTGTAACAAGAGGTATACACCAAGACACTGTAATACAGTCCAAGTTATAAAACATGCAGCTCTCTTGCTTTATAATTCCCTGTGAAGTAAATCAGAAACTTTCAGAATGGAAGACTGCTACCACTTGGTTAACAGCACCAGCTTCCCAAGGAATATATGTAGCTATTCACTCCACTTCCTTTCTTTAATTCTTCATCAGAGCAACACTTTTTTTTTATTTGAGATAAGAATGACATCGGAGTTCTTGTTAGAAACAAAACTTAAAGCAACACTTTTGAAGAAAGCTCTCAATGTATAACATGTATACTAGTGAAAGTGCAAATTCTGGTTTAGAGTGGCTAAGATAGAGCCTGATGCCATATTTCTAAAACCTCGACCTAATGTTGAACCATAATTTGAGTAGCAGTGATCTAGAACAATACTTGGTAAAGACATGGAAAGGTGCTCATTACATTCTTCCCAGGAAGATATATACCTTTATATTCATATTCCTGTTTCTGCTTCAGAATCCAGATTCCTTACCTGGGACAGAATGCCCTTTTTAATCCAGTCTCTGTCTCATGATCTTGCCTTTTGTTGGTAGTGTGTACCAACCTTTTCTTACTTTAAGGTCTCTGCACTTGTATTTCCTTTTAGAGTGTATCTCTCCTGCCTTCTCCCATATTTGACTTTATGTTATACATTTAAGTTTGCAGTTTGACTTTCTCTCAAACAAACCTTATTGGACTTCCTATATATGTATTAAATACCTCTGCCAAGTTACTACTGAGTATCAAATCACTCTGTATCCTTCCTACCATAATACTATTAGCTTATAAAGTTATCCTGTGTATAGATTTGATTGCTATCTATAAAATTCTGTTGTAGTGACAAGCTCCTTAATGGCAGGAAGCTTGTCTGTCTTGTTTACCCCTGTATAATTTGTGTTTAGCATAGTGCCTGAGACATAGTAGATAACACTAGAAGCTTTTTGGTAAATGAAAAAAACAAAAAACCAACTAGATTCTAATAGTGGTTCTTAAATTGAGCTTGGTGCCATGATGATAATTATTAACAGGGTGAACCCTTCCGATTGATGGCTGTATGATTGGTGCCACTGTTCAGGTGATGTGCTGTCCTTCCTTCTCGCCCTACAACCCAAATATTAAACAACACAGCTCTGAACTTCAGTAACAATACCCTCCATGTAGAACTTTGCATATATTTTTAATCTAACATTGTTTAGTCTTTCCTAGTGTAGAAAACTTTGTTGCTGGTTAGGCTCAAAGAAGTACCCCTGGCTGTATAAGGAATATTTATTTTAAGTAAATACATGAGTAGAAGTATGGTATATATAGTAATTACTCAAGTTAATAGTATGATTCATTCAGTAGATAGTAATCTCAGAGTTGAAGATTTGCCGAGATGTTCAGGATGACATTCCTACTGTTTTAGGTGGTGATAACAAGTTCTTTTGTGATCACAGATAATTATAATGCTGAGGTTAACTCATTAGCAGTGTAAGTCTAGGTATTACTGTTAGTAAAATGGAAGGTTTCTTTTACCATTTTGCTACAGTATTGGTTCAAGTCTAACTCAGCAAGCAAATAAATCACAGTACACTACCTACATTTCTGTGTTTTCTCTAAAGGTATTTTATGATTACTTACTAGTGTGACTCATACTTGAGTTATAAAATCTGACAAAAAATCAGATTTTAAAATTTGCTCCAGGCTGGCCATAAAACATTTTTTTCATGTAGTATATCTGACTACTTCTGAAACATCCTTGATAGCATATTCAGTCAGAGTATGAACATTCTCTTTGACTAAAGTCACTAAAATGGCTTCATATCTTCTCCCTAAGGCAGAACTTTGACTTGATACTGTTAGGTTCTGCTCTTTTGCTTGTCAGGTTAGCCTTCATTAGTGCCAGATGTAATCATAAGAATCCATAACGTGACTGAAGTTTGCTTCTCTGATCTGCGCTTCCTCATCTTACTCCTCGGTGTTCGGAGCCTTAGGTCAAGGCATTGGCACAGTGCCTCCGAGGAGGGGAATGCCAGAAGGAAAGAAGCTGGAAGACAAACCAGGAACCCCAGGAAAAATGAAAAGGCAGAAAATCATAGAGAAGGAACTGGGACTGGACTGACGAAAGGGAAAAACAGGAGATAAAGTAGAGATGGAAAATTTCAGAGAAACAAGGGCAAAAATATTAAATACAGCTAAAAAGAGAAGTAGCTAAATTAATACTTCAGAAAACTTTTTTAGAATTCTGTTTTCCAGAGAAGTTACTTATGTTCTGTCCTTGGAGAACAACTTTGAGGAGGTAAGAACAACACAGAGTTTCAGTGGTACATAAATGACCCTTCGCACTGCTCAGACTGTTTTCCAGATTAGTATGAAGCACCACTTGAACCTTACTGACCTCATTTTTAGCACTTTTTCCTTCCCAATAAAGGAAAGGTTAATCTCAGCTCAGCATCTTTTGATTTATTGCACATTGTGAGTCAGCCACAGCTTTATTAATGAGACTTTAACACATTGCTTTAGTTAATGTTGAAGAAATAAAAGAAAAAAAATACATGTTGCTGTTACTGGGATACCCGTGAGTGGCCCACATGTTAGAGGTTGGGAAGATGGGAGACACTTTTACTATATATGCTGCTGTAGTGAGAACTAGAAGACACTTTTAAGAAATAGGACATAGTGATCCCTCACTAGGGATCAGTGGTCCTGTCCCTTTCTTGTCTCTCTGTTCCTTGGTGATAAGGGGGGGGGGGGTTTGCTCCGTTATGTACTCAACCAGTCTGCTGTCTCCCTTAGGCTCAAAACAGTGGTGCCAATCAATCATCAAAGCTTCCTGTGCTGTGAGTGAATCAAAACGTACTTTCTTATAAGTTGATAATCTCAAGTATTGGTTATAGTGATAGCAAGCTGACTTGGACAAATATGTAGATTTTCATCTTCTCTTAGTTTATTTCCACACACAGAGAGTAAACCAAGGGATCAAGGGTCATTGTTGAAATGGTTACCCATGCTTGTATTGATAAGAATGAATTGGAAATTGAGATTATGATCACGGTAATGTGTCATTTCACAAGGAAATAAACAAAAGTGGTATCAGCTGAATCTTGAGGTTTTAAAAGTAGAGAATTGAATGTGTGTGTTGATGATCAATCCCAGGTCTTCCTACACATTAGGGAAGTACTGTTTTATTGAGCTGCACACCCAGCCCAGTTGAAGGAATTTGTGTGATTACCTTAGTAGTTGAATTTTTCAGTACCCCAATTTGTTGATTTTTTTTTTATTTTTTATTTTTTTAAATGGTTGATTGATTGATTTGGTACAAGATCTCTGTACACAGACTCAGACTCGTAGTGATCCTCCTGTCTCAGCCTCCCCAGCACTGGGATTATTGGCATGCCCCCACCACACTTGGACTCTGTAGCCAGTTTAGTGAGCCCCAGGGGTGGGGCCAGCACATGATGTGGTGCTGGGGGATCAAATCCACCTAGGTCCTTGCTCCTGCCAGGCAGGTATGCATGTGATACTAGGGGTCAAACACACCTAGGTCCTTATGTACTGAGCTATCTCCCAAGCCCTATTTTTGCTTTCTTTATCTATAAAATGAAACGTAAAGCTTGTTCTTGGTCTCTTCCATCCTCAAAATTCTGATTTGGTAAATAGAGTCCATGGTTAAAGTAGTAATAATACATTCTTCTTCTCCCTGTCTTCAGCAAATTCTTAGCTGTATCCAACTGAGAATACAGTGTTTATTTCATTTATTTCTGAACCAAGCTTTTGTAGTGCATGGTTCCAGTGTGATCCAGGTGTCCCTGAGGGCTGGGAGTGTGAACAAACAAGGAAGCAGAGTTCATTCAGCTTCTGCTCTCCCTTTTTTTATGTGTTCCAGTAGCTTATAAAATTATCAAAAATTTGCTGAATTTTAGCCCATTTTCACTGAGAGTATGTAGTTAAGTTTACTCAAGAGCTCCTGTAGACCTCAGGCCTCCTTAGGAGACCATAAAAACAAGCCTCAGGCCTGTAATGCTGAGGCAAGAGGATTGTTGTGAGTTCGAGACCAGCCTGAGCTACAGAGTGAGCTTAAGGCCAGCCTGAACTGCATAGTGAGACCCTGTCTCAAAAAGACAAAAAAAAAAAAACAAGCCTCATAAGCTGATATTAAATACCAGCCTGTGCCTTACTCTTCAGTGTGGCACTTTTCCTGGAGATTTGTTAGAAGTGGTGAATCCCAGGCTCTGCTCCTGCACCCGAATCTCCTGCATCAGTGCATATTCTAACACAATTCCCCGGACTCATACACACCTAAGCATCTGAGAAACCTGGTGGCAGTCCAGGTATTAGTACAACTCATACACTTCTGAACACACACGGATGAAATGCCATTTATCCTCAGGAAGGTTTGATATTTACCATTCTTAGGAATACTGGAGGAAAAAGGAAACATGAAGTTTATCCCTGGCTTTCTTATGCTAGGCTTTCACCATACAATATTCTATCCAGGTGCATACTATGGTCCCGTCTAACATTTGGCCTACTTAGCAGCATTTTCTCAGACTTCAGTCTAGCATCTGCTTTTGTCTCCCTCTTACGCCACCATGACCATATTAAACCTCTGCTTCTGAAAAATATAGCTGAGTTGCTAAATATGTCTTTAGCCATTACCTCCAATTCTTCATTCTCTTTGCTTTATATTTGCCTCTCATTTTGATTGAAATACTGGAACTGATTTTCATAGAACCAAAAGTTTATATCACAGAGTTTACTATTAACTTGCAGTTAGAAGGCACATTTTCATGGCATCATTATTTTTAAGGATGCAGTTTGGGATTATCTAACTTATTATTGTGTTTCATTTATCATTCTACTTAATTCTGTTTGGTACCTCATGTGAAAGATGAACAACAACACAAGAGCTGCAAATCACACATTTACATGGCTTTGTTTGAGTGGGGGGAAAATTGAAAATATCTGCTAAAATGAAATTATGTTTTTTTAATGCAGTCAAACTTTTATCTACATTTTATTTTCAGATTTTATTTCCAGGCAATGTATGGTTATGGAGAGAACAGAAAGTAAGGCTCCCTCGATTTCCATTCTGAAAGTCCCTTATTTTCTTTAATATATGAGTTATTAATGCTCCCTCTAAAAATAAATTCTCTCAGAATCTTCCAGTTTTCTGTAGTTAACATTCACACACAGCTGCATTTTCCATTTCCTTACCCAGCCCTACCAACAGAAAGCAGCAGTCCCCACTCATCGCTATTAACTTAATGACACCAATCCAGTATAAGTACTCTGGAATAGTGCCATGTGATTAACTCTATTCTAAAATGTAAATGAAAGGTTGATGAATAGTCAGAAGTATACAGTTGACATGGAGCATTTATGGCTGATGGCATGGTTTGCAGAAGCTTTCAGTACTGAGCAGAGTTGTGGGCCTCACCACCTGGGCTTCCTGTTATCTGGTCTCCAGAAAAGACTCTTAACCAATTGTTACTTGTTCTTAACCATGTATTACTTAACCACAATGAGATTTGCTCATATACTCTATAATGTTTTCCTTTAAGAAATTATATATCATTATTTTAAATCTGATGGTGGTTAGTTTATTCAACTCTATATTAACCAATTCTTTAAAAGTAATGTTTATAATTAGTGAATTTTAATTTTAAATTCCAGTAAATATGTAGATATTTTAAATATTTCATTTGTATTACATCTCCAAATTTATTCATCATTTTTACCTTTTTTAAAAACCTTCTGATTATCATCTTTTCTTTCCTCATTTTGGTTTAACTTTATTGAATCACAATGAAAATGAAGTTTTAAAAATAAACCTCTGAGGACTGGCATGATAGCTAAGCAGACTAAGCGCTTGCGTAGGCAAAAAGCTCAGGGGCTGGGGTTCCATCCCTGGTAGTGCATACCGCACCGGCGCACCCCCAGATACACTGAGCTGGCCATTGAGTCCGGCATGGTGGCACACACCTGTAATCCCAGCACTTGGGAGGCTGAAAATAGGAGGATCACTACCAGTCCAAGCTGCATAGTGAGCTCTTGTACCAAATACATTAAAAAAAGAAATCCTCTGAGGGTATTTACTACATACATACTTTTAGTGTAATTTTGTTTGTTTTAGTATATATATTGGTAGGTAGGGAGTGAAGAATGTACACCTTCCACTGCTACCAAAATATATTCTATATTTCCAGGACTGTAAATGGTTACGTTTTGCAGTTTTGTCTTTAGAATCATCTCTTTTCTCTGAGTGTGGTATTAGTAGTTGTAGATTATATTATATTTTGTTTAATCCAAAAATGTTCTTCCAGTTCTATAATTGTCAAAATGGTGTGACTTGTTTTAAATTCCTAAGTTGAGAGTCTTTTGATATCATCAGATTTCATTTTCTTCAAAATGTATTTAACTAACAAATGTGTTCTCCCTATTTAGGTGCGCTTTGTAAAGAATATAACGTCCTGGAAAGAGATGAAACCAGGATTTTATCATGGACACATCTCTTACTTGGATTTTGCAAAGTAAGTTGTGCCTAAAGTGACACACTTAAGAATGGTTTGTACTTCTGCAACCTAAAAGAAATAAATGTGTTAAATTGTTACATTTTGATTTTCCAAAATAAGAATGTGCAGTACTGAATTTCCTTTGCTGCTTTTAGAACTGTAATTTAAATATCCATCTAGTATCTTACTGCCCTCTAGTGTTCATAAATAGGCAGTTTTCAAGTTAAGTTAAATTAAGGTAAAGTTATTTAAAGTTACTCATTATGTGTGTTTCTTATACAACTAGAGTGATGCTGCTTCAGGAGAACTCAGATTTTAGCTTGCTCAATTAGACTGTCACTGTACCACACCATTAGAAAACAAAGAAATTGTCCTACAGTTATTGGTGTTCCAGTACATAAAAAGGAATAGTTTAAACATTTGTCTTGTTGATCTATTTGAACTTTTTTTTATAGTACGCATAATACCATTTTAGTAACACCTCAAATCCTCATTTCCCCTAATAGTCTTGGATTAAATTTAGAAAATCCAAAATTTGTCATGGTTTAAGCTTATTTTTTGTCTTTAATATTCATGATTTCAAGGAATATATTTTTGTTTGCCAGCTTTAAAAGATAGTGTGTAAAATTTAAAATGAAAGTGGTATTTCACTTTCAGTGTATCCCATTAAATTTGAAAAATAAACTGAAATATTACTGATTGAGAGAAACAAATCTTTTAACTTCTTTGAAAATCTTAAAAGTTAAAAAGGAGTCACCTACATACAACATGTATTAAAAAAATGATGTATTCTAATTTTTTTCTCCTGTTCTACTCAGTCTTTCAATAAAGTGATAGCTTCAAAGTTAGATGTACATTTTCCTATAAATAATTCATGCTACAATATTGAAAACATTTTATGGTAGCTTTAAAATAAACTAATTATTTTTTCTTTGTAGAGGCATTGAACCAATTTCATAAACTTCATTTATATGCATATTTTCCCTGAGGGCTGCATTATCCTTGAATTGAATGTTTGTTACCCCTTCACCTAAATGATTTATTTTTCCACACACAACTCAGTTTCTAATACTTGATGTTTTCATTATTAAAATTATATGTTGAGTGTTTTTGCTTTAGGCAAAGTCTTAGAACAAAGCTGTGGTGTATGTTTAAGATCTTATTCTTGAGAAGTATAAAGCTTTCTGAAAGAAACAATCTTATTTATTAAATATTGACATGAATGTTTAGGGGTTTGTAGATTTTCATAGTCCTCTTGATACTGAAACTAAAAATAAATGTAAAAAAACTTCAGTAGACTTCTAGACAGTTTTGAAAAAATATCAAACACTGATACCCTTTTAATTATCTTTTTGTTTGATGGCTCTATAACTCATAACTAAGAAAAAAGAGAAAAAATGTCACTGTATCAATTTGGGGGGGGCGGGGAAGGGGGTGACCAGGAATCGAACTCAGGACCTTGTGTTTGCTGGACAGATGTCCTATCTTACCAATTTTTTAAATAATTTATTTTTGATTACCCACCATTATCTTAATAAGCATTTTGTCTACATAGTTTATTAAAAGGACTTGGCAATAGAAAAAATTGTGAATTTGGTAAAACAGTTTGAATAACAGTATTTTAGTTGCTTTCACTGGAAACATTAAAAAAAAGTATACTTACAAAATCTGCTGAGAAGTACACATCCTATTTGTGATCTTAAGTCATCCCATATTCTGATTATATATGTATATATTTTTTCTCCCAGAACTTTAGGATAGTAACCAAAAAACTTACTTTTTACATTTTTCTTTTTTCTCTTAATTATATAGACATGGTAATTCATGCCATAAACTTAGAAATTTTATAGTTTAAAACTATATAGGTTGGACATTTTCAGAATGTTCCAATATATAGAAAATTCAAAGTTAAGTCACGAATCTTGACCTCAATGAGTTCACTGAAAGTGTCTTTCTCCTAGACTTCTCTGTTCATAGTTTCTCTTTATAAGCAATAAAAACCCTATATTACCTTCTCCTTTTCAATTCATGCTGTTCAGTTACCAGTGTGAAAAATAGATTAAAAGGGAGAGAAACTGGATGCAAGAAAACCAAACAGATTACCACAGTAATCCAAGCAAGAGGGCTGGGAAGAAGGCAGTGATACAAAGAGAATGATGAAGACAGCACCTCATTGAGAAAGCTTCAAAAGAAAAATTTGACTTGGTAACTTTACTAAATGCAAAAGGAAAGGGAAGAGTCAAGAGGACATTTCAGGGTGGAGAATGGGGAGGATGTTAGGCCAGGGAACCAGCTGGACCGTTCCCTGGTCCTCGAAGGTTGCAAAAGTGAAGGTCATCCATGGTATCAGCTATTTTCATTCTGTAAGTAATGCTGAAGACTTACATGTTTTCCACTTTTCTCTTGTCATTAAAATCAGTTAAAGTAGAAAGTGGTTATATTTGCACTGACTCAGTATTGAATCTGTTGATAATGCTTACCCAGTGGGTGAGCCAGAAATGACACATCATTACATATGTGATACATATTTCAGACTCTTTGTACTAACCCCATTGGTTATAGAACCTAAAAAATCACCCCTTAATAAGCCCATTTTTAAATTAGAAATACTAATTTTTGTATATGTATGCTAATTTGAGAGTATTATATATTTGGATTTGAACTCTGATGAAGGCAAATCATTTTTGTATAAAAAAGTTTACAATTTTTAAATTTTAAATTCTATAATTTTTTAAAAAGTTATTGACAAATTGTTATACATATGTGTGGGGTACACTGTGATATTTCAGTACATATATAAATTGTGCAGTGACCAGATTAAGATAATTGAGATATCTGTTATCTCACACATTTTATCATTTCTTTAGATTTGAAACACTCAAAATCCTATTTACTGTTTTGGAATACTTAATTCATAGTTTTTAACCAGTTATCTTTCTATGCTATGGAACATTAGAAGCTATTCTCCTTTTCAAACTTCACTTTTGTGCCTGTTAAGCAACTTTTGGGGGTAGGGGGATGGAACCAGGGATTGAACTCAGGCCCTTTGTCTTTGCCAGGGAAGCGCTTATTCCACTGAACCATCTCCCCAGCCCCACAACTTCTTTTCATCATTTCCTACACATGCTTCCTAGGCTTTGGAAACCACTGGTCTAATTTCTACCTCTATAACTTCAGCCTTTTTGCTTGTACACAGCAGTGTGTTTACTTCATTTAACATAATGTCCTCAAGTTCCAACCATACTAATAATGGAATTACATAATTTCTGTTCATTTCTTTCTCTTACCTTACTGTTCTGGCTAAAATCTCCAACACTGAACTGTATTAAACATGTGATTACAGTTTACAACTGTATTTGTTTCTGATTTTATAGAAAATAATTTTAATTTCCTATTTGCATAGAGTTGCTGTGTTTTGTCATATTGTAGCTTTTATTGTATTGATTTATTTCTTTCAATATGTCCTTTTGACAAAGGTTTTATCTTGAAGAGGTACCGAATTTTATCAAATTTTTTCCTGTAATACTGAGATGATTGGGTAATTTTTGTTCTTCATTCTCTTTATATTGTATGTACAGTTATGTTTATTGATTTGCATATGTTGAACAATCTTTGCTTGCTAGAATGAAACCAGCATGTGATCTTTTTGTTGAATTCAATTTGCAAATATTTTGCTATGGATTTTTGCATCTCTGTCCATCAGGGATATTTGTTTATAGTTTTCTTTTTTGTGTATGTTTGTCAGGCTTTGGTAGCATTATAATGCTGGCCTTATAAAATGAAGTTAGAAGCCTCACTGTCTCTTTCAATTCTTTATAATAGCTTGAAAAGAATTAATATTACTTCTTTTTTAAAGATTTAGTAAACGTTAGCAATGAAGTCATCTAGATCTAGACTTTTCTTTACTGGAAGACTTTTTATTACTTTTTCAGTTTCATCGTTTGCCATTGTTCTGTTTTCTGTATTCTTAGGTATCAGCTTTGGTACATTATATGTGTCTAAAATTTTACCTGTTTATTCTAGGTTTCCCCATTTGTTGGCATATGATTATTCATGGTGAGCTTTTGAATGTCTGTGGTATCAGTTGTAATGTTTCCTCTTTTTTTATCTCTAATTTTAGAATTGGTTCTCTTTTTTTCTCCTTAAAAACTAAGTTTGTCAGTTTTATTTATCTGAAAAAAATAGGTTTTGGTTTTGGTTTTTGATTTTGGTCTTCATTTTGTTTGTTTCTGTTGAGGTCTTCTAATTTTAGATTTTGTTTATTGTTGCTTATCTATTTTATTGAGTTGCATCTTTTGGTTATTTGAAATTTAACTTTTTCATTCCCTTATTTTGTTGATAGAATCAGTCCTCTTAATTTTCTTCTTAGGACATTCTCTTTTGAGTCTCTTGAGTATTTTGTACTTTCCTGTTTTTTCTAGTATAAGGCTGCCTTAAACATTTATTATCTGGTGGTGATAAATTCCGTTTTATTTTGCTTTGTTTTATTTTTGCCTTGGAAAGATTATTTCTCTTTGCTTTGATGGATAGCTTTTTGGAGGCCTAGTATTCATGGCTGGTAGTTTATTTTTTCTTTTGGAACATTGAATATTTCATCCTATTTTCTCCTGGTATGAAAGAATCCTGTTTGAGAATTCTGCTATTCGTGTAATGTAGTGTAATTCCTTGAGCATGACTTGACACTGTCCTTCTGGCATTTTAGAATTCAGTCTGTCTTATACTTCTGACAGTTGTGACTATAATGTGCTTCAAAGTAGATCATTGTTGATTGAATCTATTAGGCATCCTTTGGGCTTTCCACATCTAGATGTGACCATCCTTCTCAAGATTTGCAGTTTTTGGCAACAGTTTCACTGAATATCAGGGTTTTCTGTGCCTTATGCACCTACACTCCTTTCTGAAACATCCTAAACACAGAAATTTGGTCACTTAATGGGAGTCCCATAAGTCTTAAATGTTTTCTTCATTCTTTTATTATTTACTTATTTATGTAGTTTATTTTTAGCCTTAGTGAATTATTTTGAGTCAGAAATTCTTTATTTTGCTTGATTTGGTGTACAGTTGAGACACTCAAGTTTTTAAATTTTTTTGCTTCCTGAGCTTTATCTTCAAGATTTGTTTTCTTTCTTATGATCACTATCTCTTTGCTAAGTTTCTCATTCATGTCTTGAATTGCTTTCCTGATTTCTTTCAATTGTCTATTTATATTCTTTTATCTCAATAAGTTTCCTTAAGAACTACTGAGGCATGTGGCAGTACACATGTATCTCAACACTCAGGAACCTGAGGCAGGACGATTGTCTTGAGTTCAAGGCCAGCCTGGACTACACGTAGTGAGAACCTGTTTTCCAGAATCGTCATCATTGTCATCATCATGAATTTTCCCAGCTGTTTATCAGTTTCCTTGTCTTTGGGGCTTATTACTAGATGCTTTGGTTCTTCTTGTGTCCCTGTCTTAGTATTAGTGCAATTGGCAGGTCATCGTACTCTACCACTTTTATAGGATAGTTCTCTTGGGGGGTAAGACCACTCCAAAAGGTGATGACAGGTAATGCACAGCTGGTATGGAGCAGGGGCAGAATACCCATCTGTTCTCAAGGGCTGATGGGAATTGGCTTGTCACCATCTACCAGGCAGATATACTACAGTGTGCCTGGGATAGAATATCTGTCAGTATATCAGAGGGGCACTTGGCCACCAGGTGAAACTTGGGCCCAATGGGTTACTGGTCAGCATCTGAGGCCTACATAGTTCACCTGAAAAGATTTGTGGGATCTACCTGCTTAGGGCAACTTACCAGTCCACTTCTGAAGACCTCACCATGCTAAGCTTCTAATAGGCTGTCTAACTGCCTCAGCCAGCCATGCTGTTCAGGGCAGGCTATTAAGCTGCTTCCCTGGGTCAAGGGTAAGTGATCGCCATAATTTCATAAATTCGTAACTCTTGCTTGCTTTAGTGTAACATAAATAATCATGAGTGATTTCCCAATCTTTACTTATTACTTTATTTCAATTAGTTGGGTGTGTTTGTTTGTCTGTTTTTTCCATATATGATCAGTACTTCAGACTTCCAGGTATAATTTCAGGAAATTCCTGAGTAGAATAAAAATATTGATTTCATCTATTTTGTCCTATTTCAGATTTGGGGTAAAAAAGAAGCCAATTTATATTAATGTCATAAGAGATCCTATTGAGAGGCTGGTTTCTTACTATTATTTTCTGAGATTTGGAGATGATTATCGACCTGGATTGAGGAGACGAAAACAAGGTGACAAAAAGGTAGTGTTTTAGTTTTAAGATTTTCATAGAGATAATTGTTTCCTAGATGCAGTGGACAATGTGCTTTTTAACTGTTTATGGATTATAAAGATACTGCTGGCTTACTGTGGAAAATTCTAAAAACATCTCAAAGTATATAGAGGCAATGGTAAAACTATTCATTAGCTGATGTCTTACAGTATTATCATTTTTGTGACTTTAAAAAAAATGTGTTCCACCTGTTACAGGGTTGAATATTTGTTTTATTATTCTCCTATTAATAATTTTCTAGGGCTGGTGATATAGCTCACTGATAGAGCACTTGTCTAACACACATATGACCCTTGCACCATCAGAAAATAATTCTGGGAGATTATTAATATTTATTGATTAACATAATATATTTTAGTTCTCATAGTCTCACTGATGGCAATTTTGTATTTATTAGTAGTCAGTTTATTTAAAGCAGAAATGTTTTGAGTAATGAGAAAATAATGGCTCAAGAGATTTGTATCAGGTTCAGATTTTGGTGTCTTTCGTTTAATTGCGTCCTTCAGAGTGTCATCAGCTACTTTTCCAAGAGCCACACTGACTTTTCACATTTCTCCTGGAACACTTACTGAAACTGCACTCTTCACAACATAGAAGGCACAGGCTGACATCACCTGAGACTCCTCTCCTGCCTTAATTTTTTCCCAGTGCAATGCTTTGGCCACATAAAATGTCACTGAACTCCAAATTTACTATTGCTTTCTTTTTTCTTTTTTTTTTTCATATTAGCGTGCCCTTCCTTCACTCTTAGCAAGTTTTTGTTATGGATGAGATTCAGTTCCAGTGTTCCCTTTCCCATAGTCTCCTGTGCCACAACCACCCCTGCCCCCAGCAGAGTTAGGTCCCTTTCAAGGGTTCTGAGAACGTTGTATTTAAATCTCTTTTTTAGAGCATTTTCTTGGTAGTGTCTGGATTGTCGGTTAACATATTGTCTTTCCCAGTATTTCATCCCTACTCTTGGACTTGTGTCTCAGTTAACTTTCTCATTACTGAGACAAAATACCTGCCACCTGCAACTCTAGGAAAGGTTTATTCTGGCTCATTGTTTTACAGGTTTTAGTCCATAGTCAGCTGGCCCTAGGGCAGAAGTGGCATAGTGGAAGCGTCTGCACGGAGGAAAAGTGTCCTAGAAGCAGAGAGTAAAGAGAGGAGCTGGAGAGGAAGATAGGCCCTTCAGGTCACACCCTCAGCGACCCACATTCTTCCCCCAGATCCCACCTCCCAACCACAAGTCAGCTATGAGCCCCTGTAGTCCAGCCACCTTCCAAAATCCCTACCTCTGAGCACATGAGGCTCCTGGGGACAGGAGATAAAAGCATAGCAACCTGGTACCTGGATTCCCTGTAAGAGCTTGACGATATATGAATTCTGCATGTGTTGAAGTGTTACACAGTAGTGATGATACTTGGTGTAGGCTGATAAGCAACGCTCAATAATTATTTTTTTTCTAAATTAGGTGTTTATCATTAGAAAACAGTTTTTGTTTTCCTTTTTTTTTTTTTTCTAGAAATTGGTGTTTCTTTTCTTAGTCTCCAAATTTCATTCAGAAAGTACTAATCAAAATAGAAATAACTGACCAAGTCCTCTTTTACTGTTTACCCATATCTTACTATTACTGATCTTCCTGAAAATATTTTTATTATTTTGAGGATTCTGCAAAATTTTGTAAAATCTATTAATATAACTTTTTTGGCCTTTTATTTAAATTACTGTTTTTACTTTTGTGACATCCATCTATTTCCTTTGAACAACAGATGGACATTGGTAGTGTTTAGGAAAAGATGTGCTATCCTGTGAGTTCTTATATCTGTTTATGACTGTCAGCCTTAGATAGCATAGTTTCATGGCTGTGCTACACAATTTGAGTGATTGAGCAATGACCATAATTAATAGAATTAGCCACAATAAATCACATTTATTAATTATTGTTTACGAAGCATTCTTTTAAGTAATTCAGTGAAGTATTCCTCACTTACAGATTACAAATTATGACCCAGAAAGGTTAAAACATGCTTAGTGTCATAGGTCAAGTACATGATCAGTCCATAAACTTAACTCTCCTTTTTTTTAAAAAAAAAATATATATATATATAAAATGCTGTTCAACATTTCTATATAGACAATTTATATATTCAATACTTAATAAGTTATTCATCATTGCCCATTCATATTTGATAAATTTAGGTAGATAATGCATGCAGAGCTTTTATTGTTTTCACTCTTAAGTGTAATAAGGCTTGGGTTTTTAAAGTATTTTTAAAATTCATATTCCTATACTTTGTATTATTAATAATTCCAGCAAAATGCTGTTGCATTGTCTTAATTTTCATAGGGATAGAACCACATGTAAATAAATGATATATTAAAGTATAAAATTTTACTGTTTTTTAGATAGAATGGATCTTTTCAGTTATGAAACATACTAGATATTTAAAATAATTTGTCATATTTCTCATGAAACAAATGTTGGTAGCATTCAGGGACTTTATGAGTGAAGTAATGTCTTTTTATAAATAATTCCTTAATATATTTAACTTGCCAGTATCTTCATTACATCATATCTTTATAAGACTGTGTATAACATCCTAAAAATGGAGGAGTATTTGCAAATAGTGGAGACAAAAAGGTAGCCATGGTTATGTGGGAAATAACTTGCAACCGCTGCCATTCTAGAAAATGTCTGAATAGCTTCATTCAGTTGAGCACTTATATCAGCTATTATGGTTTAAACTGCAGTCTTCCTGTAATCCGATCTGCTTTCTGCTTGCAGTCAGATGGTAATTTGAAAGACCTTTCAGATACCTGAGCACTTAGGACACTTTCAGTTGATCTTCAGTAAGGAATAAATTATTGGCTTTATTTGGGAGATTTCATAACTTCCTAAGAACTTTTGTTTATGTGAGCTAAATTTACTCTACCGGTATTTACCAGTATTAGTAATTTTTCCAATTTTCCAAGAAATGTTTTAATTTTATAATAACAAGAAACCCATCTTGGGGCAGGGAGATAGCTCATGGCTTAAGCACCTACCTGGCAAGGACAAGGTCCTAAGTTTGATCTCTGGTAACAATTTAAAAAAAAATCTAAATTAAGAAACCCATCTTGTGTTAATATAAATAATATTTTAGTGCAAATAATCCATTCTTTCAGCCTCAGAAGTAAAGACAGTGACATAATTTTATCTTTTGCAAATTTTTTTTTGTATCTGGCTTAATATAGAGACCCTAATTTTTGTATCCATTTCTGAATTAAGTTACATTATTCTAGTTGAAGTCTATAAAGAAAATACAGCTTCGTACAGATAGGTAACTAGAGACAATTTTAATAGCCTTTTCAGAAAATTGTAACTATTCTTCTTTTACTGTTATACCCAAATTTGACAAGTGGTAGTTTTTGGTTGCAGTGTAAACTTTTTATAATGTGCCACATTAAGATGAATTCAATGAGTCTTTTAACCAACTTTAATTTTAAACATATTGATTTATTTAGTTATATGGACTTTCCAGATGTCTCTCTTACTTTACAATATCAGGAATTCATGTTTATTAATATCATCAGAGATTATGTTAAAAATGTCTTCTGTCAGGTTTTTAGTGGCAAATACAAGTTTTCCAAAATGTTTGCCATTTATTTTAAAGCATAGCTTTTATCATAGGCTGTTGTAGGGTTTCTTGGCCTCAGCATTATAGTTTTGGGCTGCATAGTTCTTTATATTGGGGCACTGTCTGTATCTAGGAAGATGTTTACAGGCTTTCCTGGCCTCTCGTTGGTAGCATCCCCACACCTCAACTGTAAGAACCACAAGTGTCTCCAAACATTGACAGATAGATAGGTTGGGCATTAAACAGCTCACAGTTAGGAGCCACCCAGCTATTGAACACTATCAGTTGCTTTCTTTCAAGTAAAAAGCACAGTTTACTTATTTTAAGAAAATGTCACCAAATGTCCAAGTTGGAATAGTCATAATTTGTTTGTCAGTTGTTCCTCAGCGCAGCTGTTGCTTCTTAGGACTTGAAGAATGCTAATTTTTCATCCCTCAAATGATTTCAGCTCTGTGCTGCTCCAGTAGGTTCTTCAATTTTTTTTTTTTTTTTGGTACCAGCAAGACGCCAACAGGGTTATACTAACAAAAAATAAATGTATGCATGCTCTATTAAAAGCATAAAAAGAGTGAGCTTACATGTGTGAAGAAGTATTTACAGGCTCCAGAAATCATAATTTCTACCTCAATTTACTTGTTGTATTTCTTGTTCTGAATTCAGCAAACTTAATGACAGTTCTTGAGAAATATAATGAACTTAGCATATCCTACTTAAAAATAGGTACTTACTTGCAAAAATAATAATAATAAGAGTATTCCATACTTAGTGCTACTTGATTCTAATTGTTGGCTTACAAACATTTGCCTTATGGTCATTAATAATAATTCCCAATTTCCTGACATGTTTCGCTCATGGAACATTGTGTCAGTTATTTTTTCCTTGTTGCTGGGACAAAGTACCTGACACCCAAAATTAAGGAAGGAAGTTTTTATTTAGCTCACAGTCTGTGGAGGTTTCAGTCTGCTTGGCTGGCTCCACATGGTGGCATGTGCCTGTAATCCCAGCTCTTGGGAGACTGTAAACAGGCGGATCACTAGGAGTCTGATCTTGTAGTGAGACCCTGAACACCCTGTAGACCCTTCCTAAACACACACACACACACACACACACACACACACACACACAAATTATTTGGGTGGATTAGTGTAGATGTTCCTCAGTTGCTGAAACAAAGAAACCAAAAGTCTAGAGATGAGCTCCTAGTTCTTGGGGCAGCGTGGCTCATGTTGTCCTTCTGGAGTACCCTATATTGTTGCTCTGACATTCTTCACATGATTTGTTGAATTTGGGTCACTGCCCCTGGTGGGAGAGGTAGTGTAGGCCAAGCAGTTTCCTTTTAGGCATGTAACCCAGAAGCTGCCCACATCACTTTTGTCTGAGTATGTGGACTGTTTTCATAGATTTTGGGTTAAGCAGACCCTTTGAGTATATCTGAATATATATATATATATATATATATATATATATATATATATATATTAGAAAAATGCAACCTGGAGGCCTTGAAAGACATTCCTAGAATATAGTCAAACCTGGGAATAATCAAAACTGGTACAAGTGTTCTTTCTACTCTTGCATACTTCCTCTTTCCAGAAATAACAGGTTGTATGTTTAGGTTTCTCCCTGGACAGTCACTTCCCAGGGCTTGTCTCTTGATAAGTTTCTATGATGTCATCTCAAAGGGATGAGAATTTCCTTTGATTAGAAAAATACATATTTGAAACAACCCAGTACTTGAGGGCAAATTATTATGGGAGGTCCTTTCACATAGTAAAGAATTTGCATAGAAAAATAATTATGAGAAAAATCCATGTTTAACTTTCCTCAGTATCTCTGGATTATACTTGCATAACTTTGCCATCCCTTTCATTCTGTTGTCTTACCTACCCTCACCCATTCATTTAAAGAACTCAACACTTAAAGTAATTGAGAATTAAGGGAAACCTGGATGTCTGACTTACCGTGCTCCTTTGTCTCTCTTTCAGACTTTCGATGAATGTGTGGCTGAGGGCGGCTCAGACTGTGCTCCAGAAAAGCTCTGGCTTCAAATCCCATTCTTCTGTGGCCATAGCTCAGAATGCTGGTAGGGAGATAAAGTTAGCTTCATTTGATAAACTGTATTTTGTCCTAAAATTACTGTTTTAGCCATTCAAGTTAAAGAAGAAGCTTAGTGGGTAAATTATTTACCTGGCTTTAACATTAAGCTGATTTTTTAAAGTAGAGCCAAGGTTGTGATTATAATTCAGTCTGCTAATAAATATGAGGTAGAAAATAAAGTTACTTTATTTCTAATAAAGAATTTATTGGCCAGGAGAGATAATTCAGTAGAATAAGTGCTTGTGTGGCAAGCACAGGGTCATAACTTCAATCCCTGATACCTCAAATAGATAGATAGATAGATAGATAGATAGATAGATAGATAGATAGATAGATAGATAGAATGTATTGGGTGCTTAAGAATTGTACATTCTTTATTCCACATTTTAATATAAGTAGAAAAATACAAACACATTCAAAGTATTTTTCTTAAAACTGTAATGAGAAATGCAAGGAAATTGTTCCTTATTTTAGATATGTTATTAGTTTTATATACAGTAGGTTATTTCAAAGCATTGTGATAGCACAGGAAGGATTAGAAATACAAGAAAACCGTCTTCTCCAGTTTAAGCATTTCTGTAGAATAAGGATTAGCAAAGTGCACCACGTAGACTCTATTGGGTGCCTCATTTTTTTTCGTCTTGATAAAGCTTTATTAGAACACAGTCATATCTGTATTTGTTATATCTATAGCCACTGTCATGCTGTGTTGGAGTTGTGTGTTCATGATCTAAAGCATACAGTAACCTAAAATACTTTTTCCTGGCCCTTCATAGAAAGAGTTTGCCAAGCTCTGCCTTCAAGCAGAAGTACTGCTCAACTGGGCATTTTCAAGACTTTAATGTTTCATAGAGAACTGAGGCAGACCTTAGAAATCTGCTTATTTAGTTCCTCTTTCTTCTGCCCCCCCCTTTAATATCTGAAAA
Source organism: Ctenomys sociabilis (assembly GCA_004027165.1). Taxonomy (NCBI): domain Eukaryota; kingdom Metazoa; phylum Chordata; class Mammalia; order Rodentia; family Ctenomyidae; genus Ctenomys; species Ctenomys sociabilis. Next base: position 14,577 of record PVKA01012047.1, on the reverse strand, counting down.
ACAAAGTATCAGAAGCATCAGAAATACTTCGCCATGTCACACCCAAATATTTAATTCTTTTTGTTTGGTTTTAGGAATGTGGGAAGCAGGTGGGCTATGGATCAAGCCAAGTATAATCTAATTAATGAGTACTTTCTGGTGGGCGTTACTGAAGAACTTGAAGATTTTATCATGTTACTGGAGGCAGCTTTGCCACGATTTTTCAGGGGTGCTACAGAGCTCTATCGTACAGGTATATAAATAAGGAATTTCATTTTAAAGTTAAACCTAGCTTTTTTTTTTTTTTAACAACTTGAAAAATGTATACAATTTGAAGTTTCTTTAGTAAAACACAGCAGATAGCTCTAGAAAGGGAAGTGTGTGTTTCTGTTTTGTTTTTTTGTTGTTGTTTTTATTTATTTATTTATTTTTGGTGGAACTGGGGATTGAACTCAGGCCCTTGGGCTTGCCAGGCAAGTACTTATTCTACTCATCCATCTCCCTGGCCCCAGTATTTTCAATAAAAGATCCTGTGTGGCATACAGATAGTGTTTGTTAAATATTTTTCACATGAATAAATTGCATTAGATTAGAATTAGCAATAGTGGAATAATTTAGACTACAAAATCAGCCTTAGAAATGTGTCACAGTCAGTAATGCCAGATTCAGATTCCATTTAAACACTTAGATCTGCCTCCCAGCACGTTTTTTTGTTTTGTTTTTTAGGGAAGGATCTACAGAATGTTCAGGGTCTCACTACTAAATTGGACTCAGTGATCCTCCTGTTTACAGCTCCCAAGAGCTAGGATTACAGGAATGCACCACCACACCAGTCTCAATCAGTCTCAATTGCCATCTCAGTGCATACCTGGTGGTGGGCCAGCATGGCAGGCCCAGGGATCAGACCCCTACCCCCTTCGTGCCTGCTTACAGATGCTTTAATCTGCTGAGCTATTTGGTGGACCTTACTTTTTTTTTTTTTTTAATGTATTTGGTTGTTACAGGGTCTCACTATGCATCTTGGACTTGTTGTGATCCTCCTGTTTTCATCCTCACCACTTGGATTACAGGCATGCACCACAATGATGCCCGGACTTGGTGGCCAGCTCAGTGCATCCAGGAGCAGGGCCAGTGCAGCATGTGGTGCCATGGATGGAACCCAGTCCCTAGTCAGCCCATCTATCTTGCCGACCCCCTCCCACTACTTTAAAGTAGGGTTGGTGTGAGGGTGGGAACCATACCTAGATAAGCATCATGTGCAGTGTCTGCTGTAGCATGTAACTGTGCCTGTGCAGCCTCAAAGAATGACAAATCTGAAGCTGACCATCCTGGTCCCATTTCATCTTGACATTTTTTTTTAAGCCCCTTTTTGGCTGTTGTTTGATCAGATACAGTCATAGGAATATACATATGCCCTAACTTATATGATTATAGCAAATATATGTTATGGGAAATTAAGTTTGGAAGTAGATATTATATTTTAAAAATAAACAATTCTTGGCACCAAGCACTGGAAAATATAGTGCTCAAGGTGACAGTCTACTGGGTAGTGATTTGTGTATTTTTCAGTGTGACATTTCATGAAGTCTTTTAATATGTTAAGGATTTATGTTCTCAAGGAATAGTTCATAGTTCTGGTATAATTAGTATTCAATATTTAACTGAATATATTAATGTAATTCTGTTACCTATCCTTCAATGTTAAACCGTCTTTAAATAAAGAGGTATTTATTTTTCATGTGTTGTCCTAAGAAAATTTTAACTTTCCTTTTTTTTCCTTTGTAAGTAGGAAAGAAATCTCATCTTAGGAAAACCACAGAGAAGAAACTCCCCACTAAACAAACCATTGCAAAATTGCAGCAGTCTGACATTTGGAAAATGGAGAATGAGTTCTATGAATTTGCACTAGAGCAGTTCCAGTTCATCAGAGCCCATGCTGTTCGAGAAAAAGATGGAGACCTCTACATCCTTACACAAAACTTTTTCTACGAAAAGATTTACCCTAAGTCGAACTGAATACAAAGTGTGATTATTGGATTCTGGAACTAGAACTGTGACCCTGTCTTCACTTCATTCTCAGCTTCACATCGTGGATTGCTGACATGTATAAGACAATTTATATTGGGCTACATTAGAAAAAACAGTAACATCAAGACATTAATACTGGCTGGTATGTCATGTTACAAGTTTAAGTTTCAGGCATTTTTCTTTTTTCTGTTTGAATTTTGGTGAGAGTTGCAACCTCCTGTGTGGAAGGGGAAAAAAGACCTTATATTCCTTAAAATAAACATGTGGCAGGTCTAATCAAAAGGCTAAATACAATTTCAGAAAAAGGTTCTGATATTTTTGTTCATGATAAAACTTTTTTTCCCCAACTAACTGTGACTGAAGATAAATCCATTTGCCACTTCTTCCTTCTCCGGAGGTTTGGGTTCTACACCTCTTCTGAATAGTGTTAATTGTTCAGCCGTTTGTGCTTTGTTTCTGTGAATCATGTCTCATGAAATTTATTAGAATGTTTGATCATGTTTGCTAAGAAAAGAAATGTTTTTGCTATAGTAGGATTTGCCCATATTAATGTAGGTGGGTTTTTTGTTTGTTTGTTTGCTGTTTTTTTGGATGGTGACCATTGATGTTAAAAATCTAGTTTAAACCATGAATACTGTAAAAAGATAGAGTCAAAATAGTATTTCTTATTCCACTCTCCCTGGTATCTAATATTGGGAAGATAGCTCTAAGAATTGGAATTATCTGAAATTTTAGTTGAGCATTCCACACATTAATATCAAAAAAGTAAGTTTGGTATTTGTTTATCCATGGGTTATTTGTAAAGATGTAAACTGAGATATCAGTGACACTATATTATGACTCCATTAGTGAGCTGTGGTATGGGTAGGATTTTCCTACTTCTTCTGTACTTTTACTTGTAGACTATTTTTACTAAGGTGCTTTATAATGTGTTTTAAAGCGTTGCATTTACAAAAAAAGAAAAATGGAAAAATGCTGTAAATATTGCATATTTTATGTATTTGGACCAAAAAGTTACAAGTAATTAGACAAAGTCGTTTTGCACCAGTTTTATTGTGTCAAGTAAAATCATCTGACCTGCTCTCTTGTATTTCTCATTTAACTTTGCTATTAAGAAATCACTAAAAAGAAGTTCAGTACCCTTGCGATTTTGATAGAACACAATATTCATAACTGGAGGCAGTAGCTGTAGTGGAAAGCGTACTAGACAAGGAGTCAGAACATTTAATTTCTGCTCCTGGCTTTGCATGGATAAGACACTTGACTTCTCTTTGCCTCAGTTTCCTCATCTTGAAATGAAATGAGGACAATACCTGCTGTACCTACCTCACAGGGCTGTTGTGAGGATTAAATGAGATGCCTGGAAAAGCACTTTGAAAACTGTAAAGTGAAATATAAATGTGAGGTGTTATCATGGAAACATCCCTGACATAGTTTCATACCATTCATTTTTTTTTAACAAAGAAAAAGTCTACTTTTAAGCTTTGTGAAAAAAGTTTATCTTGATATAAATTTGTGTTTGATAAATATCGTGAGTGTTCTATCTTCCATGTTTCAACAGCTACTGAAATCTTAACACCTGCAGACTCTTGAGTTTCAGGAGCAGCTGCTGGAGTTCAGGAGGCTCTGCAGAAAGTAAGCTTCTGTTAGCTGGGCTGGTGCAGGGAGTCTTGCTCTTCAGATTTTAAATATTTTTGTTTGATAGGTTTACTTTACACTACCTTTAGAAATGGTAGCTATTTTCTACCTATAGTTTTTAAAGTCTGTTTTTCAGAATTTAATTTTCCTGTGCATTCTTTACCTTCCTCCTCCTCCAAAGAATTTTAGAAATGTTTTCTAAAGAGGTAATCTTTAATATGTTTAGTGTAAGTAAATACTTCAGAACAAGGCTTTATGAAACTAAGCATTTTAGGCAGATTGCCTTGAAGATTCTTGGGGGAGGAGGAGTACTATGTGTCAGAAAATATTTATAAACCAAAAAGACAAAGGGATAACAGAAACTTTTACAGCCCTTTTCCCCCTGATAATATGGAAATATTAAGAGAACATAGCTAGTCATACTTCTTTGGCTTTCTTTTTCCTTTCCTTTTTTTCTTTTTTAAAAAAATTAACCTCTATAGGTTTTTGCTGAAAACAGACAAATTGTTTCTTTGGTAAAGTATAAAACACCACTGTGAGGTGGGTTGTTTGACATTTGTATGACTAAGAAACCCAGGTTATTCTTGGGGGTACATGCTAAAATTTCGAGGTGCATTAACTTTTAGATAGCTAGAAGTGTTTCTTTCAGTGTTCCTTTTAGTACATTGCAACAGGGATCAGTAAAGTTTTGGTATGAAGGACCAGAAAATAAATATTTCAAATCTCACAACCATACTACTGCTATTGTTACAAAAAAAAAAAAAGCAGCCACAAACACTGTGGAAACAAATGAGTAGGATTATGTTCCAGTGAAACCTTATTTACAAAAACAGATGACATCTATGATAGGGGCCAGGAGCTACCAGGCTCTGCAACTAGAGAAAAGCTTGCCAAGTGCAGGGTCCTGAGTTCAATCCCCAGTATGACAAAAAAAAAAAAAAAAAAAAAAAAGAAAGAAATGATTATTTATGGAGAAAACATTTCTATGTCTCTAGTCTAGTGGCCCAAAAGAGTCACTTAAATCCAAAGAACAGCTTTCTGATTTATGCAGTCTCTCCCACAGATTCATAAGCTTTTATGTATATTGCTTCCACGTAAACATTTTCTTTCCCAACTTAACAGATCAAAATAAGTGTTCAAAATGGGGGGGTACTTTGAGGGTGATCAATAGCAATGTATCTATAGCTGCAATAAATTTTCTGTAAACATGGAAAAAAAAACAATGAAAAAAACATCAGAATAGGGACATTTATTTTATCTTCAGAGTGGGTTATGAGTGCCCTTTCTGAAAACCAAAGTTGAGGTAGACCTACTTCTGTCTGGTGCAGTATAGCCCTAGCAGGCTGAGTCCTTATAAGAACGTAACTTTATGATCAATTAGGTAGAATACTGCAGCAATACTTTTTTTTTTTTTTAAAGTGGCAAATGTGGTTTTCTTTTTTCAATCCTTGTGTTTTTTTCAGTGTTTTGACCCTAGGGGGATGTTTTTTATAATAAAAAAAAAAACACTTTGAATTTTAAAGATAATGTTAAGTGTGTACACACACACACATATATATGTAAATATAAATATATATCTGTATGTGTTTATTTCCTAAAAGAAAAACATAGCTTTTTGTTCAACTTGTATCAACTCCTGTTTTCTAATTACTGTGAAATGGCAACTGTTGATAATTATTGTGGCTGTTTTAAAATGTAATGGGGAAGATATATCTTATTTTTCCCAGCTTTAACCTATAAATTATCACTTAAATATATCTTAATAGTAACATATGAAATATTGCATGGAAATTACTTTTCTATCAGCCATTTGCATTCATGCAGTTTCTAGCATATCGGGTGCATCTGACTTCCTGGTGATTGGACTGAAACTATTGAAAAATCAAAGAATTTAAACTACCTGAGTTAAATTTTCAACTTTATTTTCTAAAAGTACAATTAGTGCCTATAATTTGAAATGTGTTGTTATTTCTCTTCAATATCCCAATGAAAATTCCTAAAATTGTTAGTGTCCTCAGTGGTTTACCAAACAGTATTTGATACTGCAGATGATTTGCTGTGTTTGCATAGTTAACAAAGAAAATAGTTTGTAGACAGTGATTCTTTTTTAATAAAATTAAATAAAACTTCTAAAAGCACTAGAAAAATGTAAAGGCTGGTTCCCAAATGCATAACTGGTATTTTAGTACCTTATGTTTAAAATCTCTATGTAGAGAACCACTCTGTAAATCATCTAGTTGGGTTTTCCCATTCATTGGTCATTGTCAAATACACCTGTGGTGTTAGAGTCCTTTATTATGAGAAGTACTTAGTATTATACCCTTTTGTGAAGACTGCCTTTAAAAGGCCCAAGTGTTTCTGCACTATAATTTAAATTTTACTTCTTAAATTAGTACAATTTACTTTCTGAGGAAATGGGGTAGCTGCTGTTAGCTTGGCACCCATCTACCTGTCGCAGAGTCGCTGTGTGATGCCAGCTGAGCTGTTCTTCAGGTCACCTTTTAAGGAAGAGATGGTCCTGTTTCAAGTCTGCTCACAGTGCAGCTTCTCTGTGGAGTACAGCTTTTTGATTTCCTGGAGTGGGAATTTTAGAAATTGAAATGTACGGCCATTCAGTCAGATTTTCAGTTTATGCAACTTTGTGACCTTTGTAGTACTATTTATAAGATGGCTCTTGACAATGATCTCTTTAAAACTCATCCCTAGCAAGCCTGGGCCTGAGCTACACTGGTGCAATCTATCTTTTTAGACAGCTTTCGTAGATTTCTGTTGAGAGTCAGGTAGGTGAGCATCTCTAAAACAGTATTGAATGTAATTTAAAGAAACAGATTGTCTGTTTTACAGACTTTTATAAATAAGACAGCTAAACAGTGCCTTTCCCCCCCGACATTCCTGTTGGAAGATGCTCCTTCCTTATGGTCTCTCTTCTGCCCTCTGTTGATTTATGCAAGACTGTTTCCAATTTGAAACCATTTTGTCACACCTGTTGGAAAGGTACTTGTTCCTTTTCCCTAACAGTCTGCCAGCTTTCTTGTTGAAGTGTTTCAGTTGACTACCTGATTTTTAAAAACCTATCAAATAAACAATGGGAAGGGGAACGTGGCTTGGTGTCTTGTCTTAGTATTTTCTTCTTTGGCTTTGATGCCAGTGGACATTTCCCAAAGTGACTTACTGTTCAGCATCATTACCTCAACTCGGATATTGTGGACACCAGGAGAGCAGGCTTCCTTGCTTTCTAATGATTTCCTGGCTTATTTGTGACACTGTATCTGAACTGACATGCTTCTTCTGTTCTTGTGTATTAAATCATTTGTATTAAAATTTCAGTTTGATCCCTGGTACTGAAAGAAAAAAAAAAAGAAAGAAAGAAATTCAGATAGAAAATGTCTAAGTTATACTTAGGGTATATGCTTAACCAGAAGAGAAAGGGAAGACATAAAGGATATGAGAATAAAAAGGAAATTTCAAAGAAAAAATACAATCTGATTCACCTTTATTGCAGATTTTAGACATGCCCGTAATGTTAGAAAATATTGCCTCCAGTGATTGTTATTTTGCCCTTTAAAGCAGGAGAATCGCAGTTCCCAGCCACTAGCTCATATCGGTTGGTTGATTTTTTTTTTTTAATTCTACGTAAGATTCAATAAAATACTGGTTCAGTGATGAAATTTCTAAACAAAATTTGATCTGAACCCGTAGTGGCATAATGGAGAGGCACATGAGACTACATGTAGCAGTGTGACCTTAGTAGATGGAAATGACAGGATTGTGGTACAGGTTAGATACTGTAGACAGCAAGCCCTGGCTCATACTGATAACCCACAGTGGTTATAAAATAGTTTAGGATGTTGCTAGGAAGCTGACCTCATGCCACGGGATCTTAATTTTGTCACTTCATAACAAGGTATTTTGATGAACACTAATGAAGGCAGCTGAATACTTTTATTTTGCTGGTAAGACCTGCTAGTGTCTCCTCACTTACAAACCTATAGCAAAGATGTCCTTCTGAAGCTGTGCTTTCCATGTGAGAACAAATCTCCCATGAGAAAAGGGGCTAGGATAGCACTTACTTGTTCTAAAAAGGGCTTTGTTCATATTTTATTGCATTTGTAACAGTACAGACTGTCAAGTACCCCTGTAAATACTGGGAGTAAAATAACTTTCTTTCAAGAGAAAGGAAACTCCATTCTGTCACTTTTAAGTTATAAATCAGTTGATTTTGTTGGAATTCCAGTTTTCCGGAGTATCTAAGCAATTTAGGGTACAGTGATTGTTTCCTAAACTTGCATATTTTCACAATACTATTAATATTACTGGCTGTTCTTTAAAGCAGGAGTTTTATTTTTTGACATTTCTTCCAGTAGGAACCAGTGCAACAGCGCAAACCTTGAATCACTGCCTGTTTTTTTCCTGATGATTTATCTACCTTGTCATCACACGGTTTCACCTTGGATGCCAGAGAACACAGCAGGGGCACTTTGCAGCAAGACAAAAAATAGGAAACAGCATAAATACCTAAGGACTGCATTTCCTATGTCAGGAATAGCCAGTGGAGCAAACAAGGAAAGATATTACTTAAGTTACTGTTCTCTTTGTTTTACTATATTTTGTAGCATGAACTAAACCAGTAAGAGAGTTTTCAGATATTTCAAGGGCCTATTTAGTGTACAGTGAACTCCTAAGTAATATATTTAGCACTGAAGTATCTTAAGGAAAACAACAGAAAAATGTAAAAAGGAATTAATCTTTTGACTTTTAGCTATTTTGTAATAAAGCCCCTTAAGTAGATCATTTTTTGGTTTGAAAATGGTGAGGAGTCCCACTATGAAAAGATGATCCCTAAGAGTTAGCTACACATTTTTCTCCCACTCTTTCTCTGTGTCGAAAAGCACAAACTTAGTTTGCCCCCCCTTTTTTTTCCTGAGGTAGCCTTTTTTAACACACTTTTTTGTTTGGTGGTGCTAACAATCAAACCCAGGGCGTCATGCTGCTAGGCAAGTGCTCTACCACAAACTACATTCCAGCTCTTAAATAGCATAGTCTTGCTTTTTACCTTGTATTTTATTTTTTGTGGGACAAAATACACAACATACACAAGTTAAAGGAGGAAAAGGGGTTTGGGGATTTGGGTTTTGTTCTGATTTTTTGTTTTTCTCACTGGCCTTGAACTCACTATGTAACCCAGGCTGGCCCTAAACTCATAGCGATCTTCCTGCCTCAACCTCCCAAGTGCTAGACTTTAGCTCACAGTTTGTAGAGGTGTCAGTCCATAGTTGGCTGGTTCCAAGGCAGGGCAGCATGGCCGATGGGCATGTCAGGAGAAAGAGTTGATGGTCTGGCTGGCCGGAAGAAGCAGGGGACATGTAATGCCCTCATAGGCCACACCCACAGCAACCCACCTCCTCCCCACAGCTTTTACCTACCCACGCCATGCCCTCCCATACACCCATCAGCGGACTTAATACAGTATCACACTGCACCTATGAGTACATAGGGCTGAGAGGACACCCAGATAGAAGCCATAACACTTTGCAAACAGGCTGTAGCAGCTGTATTCCTGTGAGGTGTAATTCTTGTCTCTTTTTAGCCCTTTACTATGTGCACATTTTGGATATTCCCATAGCTGAGCAACTGGAAGTTACTTTCAAAGCATGCAATTTGAAGATATGGAGAGATCCACACCTGGCATAAAAGACCAGCAGTTAGTGCAATAGTTAGAACACGATCTTTGAAGCTTCAGCGCTTCATATCTGATCTTGAATAAATTGGGGCTGGCAAAATAGCTCAGTGGAATAAATGCTTCCCTGGCAAGTTCAAGGGCCTGAGTTTAATCCCCGGTACTGACAAAAAAAAAAAAAAAAAAAAATTAACTCACCTAAATCTTTTCCTGGTCTGAAAAATAGGATTACCAGTTTGTATCTTAATTTCCTTCTTTCTGGGACAAAATTCACAACAGCTACAACTTTAATGAGAAGAGATTTATTTTGACTCATGCTTCAGAAGTTGCAGCCCTTGCTTGATTCCTGTGCTCCAGACAGAAACAGCATGGTGACAAGGTGAAGCCGAGGCAGGCCTGCTTACCTCAGAACGGCCAAAGAGCAGAGGAAAGAGAGGAGCTTGGGAGAAAGAGAGGCCTTTTCAGGCTGCCTCGGGGACCTGCCTTATCCAAACAGGTGCCTCCCTGTAGCAACCTGGAGCACTGCCCCATAACCCAGTCACGTTCAGAGCACATCAAAACCCTGACTGAGAACTAAATGGGCCCATAATGCAGGTGTGTGCAAACTTGGTTCCTGTCGCGGCACTAAGGAAGTGCTGTCGTCATCATCCATGATAACTATGAGAAAAGATAGGGCATCGCTCACTGAGCACCAGGAATCTGAAAGACAAGGGAAGCACAGCCTCTGGTGGGATAGAGGAGAAGAAACGAAGCATTGAGCAAAAATCCCTCTTGGGCTTCCGAGGCCATGTTCCATTCCAGCACTACAAGTTTCACCTTTGCCTGGACTTTTCCTGTGCTTCATTTCTTGAGTTTTATTGTGGAAATAGCAGATACGTCAACCTACCCCTAGAGATGGAGTCCTAGGCATAAGATACCATGAGTATAAGTCGAATTTTATAAAGCAGACTAATGTTTGCCCAGAGAAACTACAAGCACGAAGACATGTCTTCCTGTACCTCCTTGTCAGATGTTTAATTCTCTGGCATCTTTTGCTCATTCAGATTTTGTCAGATTTCTGTCCCCTGTGGTTTGATCATGAAAACTTTTTTCATGCATTTAGTACAGGGTCTCACTACACAGATTGGACTCGTAGTGATCCTCCTGTTTTCAGCCTCTCAGGTGCTAAGATTATAGGCATGTGCCACCACGCCCAGTCTCAGTTGCCATCTTAGAGCGCCACCCCCAAAGTGGGGCCAGCACAGCAGGCCAGTTGCTGCAGGTGCTTCAGTCCACTGAGCTATCTGGCTGGCCATGAAAGCAATAAAATACCTCACTCAGTGTCAGGCTCCGTCTCATTACTTTGATGTCTCTGAAGCTGAAGCTTAAAAACTAAAAAGTCGGACCTATCAGTGCTTTACATTATTAGAACTAACTGTGATTACAGGGAATGAGAGAAAACGTAGTTAGGTCACTTATTTTAGGGTTTTGATGAAGGATTTGAGCAAAGTAGATTACGCAAGCAGTCAGCTTGTCTATCGGTGACACTTGCTAAGGAGCAGGGTAAGTGGTGAGTGCAGTAATTGACCCTTAATCCAGTTTTGTGGCTGTCACCCCCAACTCAGGCAGCATGAATATTATGAAGTGTAAAAGTCCTAAGAAATTTCTCTCCTTGAGCAACAGGTCTAAGAGATGATCCTGGGATTCTAAATCACGCTTCAGTTCTTTGTCTATTTTCCTCTCTTTTTGTTCTTTCTAACTTACCTCACTCAATCTGTCTTAAAACATTAGCATCATAGAAACTATCAGTTAAACTAACTTGTGAATTTTTAAAGTATGTACCTTCTTAAATTACCAAGTTAAAGCATCGACCTGCATCTAATCAATATTAAAATCTGGCTAAGAGTAGACCTACAGTCCCCAAGTGGTCTGGCTTGTGAACTTCGGTTTGCTTTCACAAATGTAAACCAGTATGACCTAAATCTGGGTATTTCATGTAACATCCCTAGTGATTTGACTAAAGTGTTTGTGGCAACAACATTTAATTTATATCCACAGAATTGATTCTGGGTGCCCCCTTGATAATGCAGCCAGATTAAGCCATAAAAACGATAGGGAGTTTGCAGTCTTAAGTATTTGCAAGTGTGCTGTGTTTTTAAGCATCTTTCAAAACTGATGTGAAATACATCTTTTCTGAGAACTAACCTCAGTAATTCCATTAGAAGTGGGCAGAGCCTTTCTGAAAATGGCTGACCAGGAATAAATGATATTGTATTCAAACATCAGTAACCAGAGACATTTCTTTCCCCTTTAAAGGTAATTTAAAATTCCCCAGAGGATTAGTAAATTAGGTCTCTCGACCTAGCATGGTAATCTGATCAGACTGTCATGCCCATAAATAGAGGAAAAGCAGGATGTTGGTTCCTTCGTGTGCACAATTACAGGGAGCAGTAGGCGGTCAACTTCTCTCGTACTCTGTTTCTGTCTGGTTCATGTGAGGCCTCTTTAAATGGCACTTTGGACAAGAACAGTTGTGCACATGAGCCAGTTATATGTTGCCTCTTTTTACCATGGCAGATCCCTACTTGATCACTTCAACACTGATCCAAATCCAGATGGAACTAGCTGCCTCTTCCTGCTGTGGCCCCGCTGTCAGATGGTCTGTAATGTTTGATATGGATCTTCTGAGTGGACAAGGTGAGATTAGATTGGTCTCCCTGGAAGCCAGCACTATTCATTTTGTAAGGAAGTTGTGGAAACAGAGCCCAGCCCTCTCTTATCCTCCACAGTTGGTCCCACATTAAGGCCTTTGGTGAAGACTTTGAATAAGATCAAAAGCCAAGGCAGTCTCTGCCACCCACGACTGGAATAGGAATCTCATGTGTTACAACTTTATTACCATTTTTTTGTTTCAATGTATGACCAAGACTGAAATCTCTGGCAAGCAGTGAGTGGCTGCTTTCCGTTGTTACTGGGCTCTTTTTTCCTGTTTGTTGAGCCCCCTACTATGGGCTAGACACTGCGCAACAAAGACTATTTAACCCTTTCTGATTGTTTAGAACTTTATGAGGCACTTTCATGTTTATCTTCCCCCTAGAGTCTGACATGCAAGGTAGATACCATCATCCTCACTTTACCATTGAATTAGCATACTAATAAGTGGAAGACAGTTTCACATCCAGCAAGCACTGGTGCCCCTCCTGCAATCTGCCTTTCTCTAAATGTGAGCAAGAGCTTTTATATGCACCAAACAGGAGTAATGGTGTTAAGGCCAATAGCATCAGCACAGTGTTGGAACTGTGAACTAGGTGTCTTACACCCCAGACCTTCTCAGTAGGTTCCAGTCCTGGGTGTGAAGCCCTCCCTATGGCTCTGGCCTAGCTAAGGTTCAAGAACTACTGAACCAAAGCAGCGATTTACAGATGAGGTGATTAAAACAATAGCTAAAGTTGAAACTACCTGATTAGTGATCTCTCTATCTCTCACAAGAAGTGATGATAAGCTAGGAATTTTGTTTTATTTTTCCAAATGAGAACTAAATCCTGAGCCTTTGCATTGCACCTCTAGGCCTTTAGTATTTTTTGTTGTGTTTTGTTTTGTTTTTAATTTTGGGCCTATGTCTGGTTCCAGTGTCATCTCTTTCCCACATTGGGCTTCCATGCAGCATGTAATCCATTTTACCTGTTCCAAAATTCCTTTCCGAAATAGCTTTTGGGGAGGAGCTAAGTCAAGAAGGAAAAGATCTTTACGTGAGCTTTTCTAGAAGAAGATACACTGTGCCCTCTGTACTTAGTTTCTACCTTCTGTGTAAGAGGACGCTGGGAATGGATCCTCTAGATGGCTCTGAAAAGGAAAAGCCGGGAAGTCCAGGAACACAGCGGAGGGTCCGAAGTGGCTGTCCAGAGTAACCTGTATCAGGACTCTCCTGGAGTGGGTGTGGGTCTGCTGTGGCCTGGTGGTGCCCACAGTGTCACTGGGATGGATTACTTGTCAGTATCTGCTGAACTGTGAAATGACCACCGTGGGGTTCCTGCAGCTACTTGGACATCCTTGCTGCTATCTCATTGGAAGCATTTGCCAGCTGAGATTATAGCTTGTGTCACAGTCTGCCAGCTGAGGCATTAGCACAAGTGTGCCCACCTGCCTCACAAGCATTTCGTCTGTGGGGGCTCTCATGTAGGAGCCCAAATGGACATTTAGGTTACAGCACAAGTGGCCTCTGGAGAGCTCAGAATGACCCCTTTGGGCAGGGCAGTGCTGGTGGCCTTTCCTCCACATGCACTAAGGGGAGCACAGAGGAGCAGCCTGCCTTTGAGGAGGGTTCATCTCCTAAACCCGTTCTTGAAAAATCCAATCTCTTGTGCCTAGAGCACTTGGTGTGCAGGCACTGCAGCATATGTTGTCTTTTGTTTTTCATGAGAGGGTCTCACTGTGTAGTTCAGGCTGACCTTGAACTGACCATGTAGCCCAGGCTGGCCTTGAACTCATAGTGATCCTCCTGCCTCAGCCTCCTAAATGCTGGGATTACAGGCACAGGGAACCTTGCCTGACACTGTACCATGTCCTAGGCCTTCGGTGTCTCATTTTATTCTCCTGACCCTCAGAGATCGGAGCACAACTATCAGCCCCATTTTGCAGATGAGGAAAGTGGGGTTCATAGAGGTCCAGACACTCAGCTAGGAATGGGTGGGTGCAGAATTCAAATCCAGGTCAGACAGCACATTATCCACTCCTAATGGTGTGCTACAGACTTAACAGCTGTGCCTGGCAGGGTAGGGTTTGTTGTGCAGACCTTGCCATGCGTCTTGTTCAGCCGCTTTCACAGAGTGCTACAGGGTTTGGTAGAAGTGGAACCTGGGCTGTGACAGTAACCTGTGTGGACCACAGCTGGGCTGTAACAGCAGGCGGCCTGCAGCAGACGGGACCGGGAGCAGGGAAGGCCAAAGTTAGGCCATTTTCTTTATTTGAAATGTTTCTTTCTGGCCTTGTACTTAAAGTAACTATTGATAAATGATGGCGCTGTCCCTGTTGTCTGTGGAGTAAGCACAGGCCCAGATTCAGCACTGGGAAATTGTCTGGCGCCGCTCCCGTCCCGCGGAAGAAGACACTCAGACACTCAGCAACGGGTTCAGCAAGCCTTTATCGAGTGGGATGCAAGCCTCTACATGCGTCCGCTATCCGCGGCTCCTACCGTGCAAGCATGGCGGATTTTCTGATACAAGAAGCTATATAGGTTCCATATACCAATCATGATTATACACGTGGCCGATTACTAT